>JAWWEQ010049216.1:0-13977 GCA_035583055.1 Torymus tubicola
TATAGAAAATGTGTATCTCAATGAGATGCATGTGACCACATTTTTAATTTTTCGATTTGAGCGAGTTCAATTTTCAACTTATTATATGACCGTTGGACAATACTTTTACCCGTCTTCGAGCGCTCGGCGAGTTATCGAATCCGGGCGCTCAATTTAGGTTGGCAGCACTGCGAAAATTTTTTTTCTACTTTCAACCCGATTTTTTTATCACCCCAGAGAAAAATGTAATCATTTTATATCATTATAAAATTTAATTTAAAAAATTATAGCATAATAATATAACTAGAGTATTTTTGATGTTCGACTCTGATTTATTTTAATTGTTTTCGCAATTTCTTTATAAAATTTGAGAATTCTAGGTAACTTATCGATCTGTAATCCTGAAGTTGATCACGAAATTCAAAGAAAAAATAAGATATTTGTTAATATCAGTTAAATTTTGGCGCGCCCTCTTTTGTCTGTTTCTCAATTTCTTTCCGGGTTGGGTTCGAGTCGGGAGCGATTCAAGATCGAGATTCGAGATACCGATAGGGTTAATACACGCGTTTAATGTACGTGTATCGCTTCGCGCATATACTAACTGAAGGTAGCATGTCGCGGCAAAAAGCGTGACCGAGTCAGAGACAGAGACAGAAAGCATATACCCCGATACTTTCTTTCTCTCTCTCTCTCTCTCTCTCTCTCTCTCTCTCTCTCTCTGACTCGGTCACGCTTTTTGTCGCGACATGCTACCTCCAGTTAGTATATGCTCGAAGGTGTAATCGGTGTAATACGTGTAGTAAAAGTAGCGGTACAGTGAAAGAAGATCTACCTATGTGTCGTTGTATAGCACTATTTACGCAAAAATACTATTTTTATTAACATTAATTTAAATTGGTAGAAATTTACTTAAACACGTATTACGCGTACATATTAGTAGATCTACCTATGTGTCGTTGTTTTCATAGGTAGATCTTCATTCTTCCTGATTTCTGTCATTATGGCGGAAATCGGAAAGAAATTGAGAAACAGACAAAAGACGGCGTGCCAAAATTTAACTGATATTAACAAATATTTTATTTTTTCTTACAGTTTCGTGATCGACTTCGGGTTTCCAGATCAATAGATTATTTATAATACTCAAATTTGCTCAGTGCTGCCAACCTAAATTGCAGTTAAAAAAATCAGCGCGTGAGATGGCATCTTCTCTAACCGGACGCCGAGTTGACTCCTTCTCTAGCCGGATTCCGAAATGGCACCTTCTCTAGCCGGATTCTGAGATGACTTCTTCTCTAGCGAAATTCTGAGATGGCACCTTCTCTAGCAGGATTTTGAAATGACTCCTTTTCTAGCCGGATTCTGAGATAGAATTTTTTTATTCGGAAAATTTATTATACTAAGAAATGAAATTATACTTGAAAAGAAAAATTCCATACACCTACATAATAATAATATATACAATACATTTAACTAGAACGTCATTATATTTGTTACGTTTAAGGATTTCGAGTGGCAAACGCGATAGATCTGTTACAAAAATTATTTGAAGAACTAGGAATCATTTGGAAATCATCTCACCCAAATAACAAGATTCGTTCACAAATCCTTAATGAGGCTCAAGGAACCTTTATTTTTTTCGTATTGTTACGTTATATCCATTTTCGTTACAATTATTTTCTATGACGTACCACCGTTCAGGTATGAGTTGCTAATTTCTGGAGAATTTAAAAATCATTCCTGAAACTGTAAAATAATATGAATCTTTGAATTTTTTGAAATTGCATGCAAATGTTTAGATATTATGTACAACAGTATCTTGCGAGGGAGGAAAGAAATCATACCTATGACTATACACTTATGATTGTATTGGCAAAATATCCTTTAGAAATTAGAAACGCAGGAATGTATTTTACACTGCTTCTGGAACAAGAAATCGTACTAATAATGTCTGGCGTGCATTGGGTTAATAGTAACCCAATATTTGCTTAGCTAACAACTCACGTTTCATTACAATTCAAGGTACAAGATTACGATTTTGGAAATACTAGAACATAACATGTTGCTGCTAATCTATTTACTAAAAAGTTATTTTTCTTCAGACTTTAAAGCACGATTTAGAGGAACTCATTGATCGTGAAGATCTGAATGATGATTTGCGGAAAAATGTGATTATCTTCGTTAAAAGGCATAGAGATCTTTTAAGGTATTGTGGAATAATTGGTATACTGATTAAAATCCATGGAAAGAAAATTTTGTATAAATAATGTGCAAGTTGACAATAGACTGAATAATAGAAGACACGTAATATTACACAAACTTACAATTAAGAATGTTTCAGGCTTTGCGAACTAATTGAACAGATATTTAGTCCAATCATCTTTTGCACGATGGTTTTATCCGCAATAAATATTTGCATAAACGTCTTTGAAATCAGAGAGGTATATCAATATTTTATACATTTTAAATAGAATTATCTCATTTTATACAATTACCTTATTTTATTTAAAAGACGGTATCAAAAGGATGTTATGAAGAGTCAGGCAGTTACATATTCTTGAGCATAATTACATTTTTACAGATAGTATTTTATTGTGTTTTCGCCGAAAGACTTACCGAACAGGTACTAAATATTTATTCAATATACAACTTCAATTATGATTGCATACTTTTTTAAAACACAATGACTTTATAGTTAAGTTCAATAGCACATTCGATATATCATTCTAAATGGACACAAAAGGATTATAAAATTCGATTTTATCTTCAGATGATTATTTTGATAGCACAATGTCCGTTTTATTGTACTGCTTTCAAATTTTTTCCTACTGGTCATAAAAGACTTAAACTAGTGAGTAAAAAGTGTATCGCAATAAGAAGTCATACATTTATTAGTTCACGTTGTCGTGTAATAACTATAATTTTTTCTAGATAATCAACACGTCTTTTTCATATTCTATGATGTTACCAACCATGAGAAATTGATAATAACGATGGTCTTAGACAATTATTTTGTATAGCTTTCAACTAATACTCTAGTTACTGCAATGTATACTTTAAATGTTTGTGTTTAAAAAAACTGAAGCATTAATATCAAGAATTTTCATTTTTTATTAGTCAGAATAACAGATATGATAGGTAGTGCAATAAACAACCAGATGCAATAACGACTGATTATTTATATTTGTGAAAATAAAATATTTTAGGACTATACGATTTAGTATCTAAAAATGTTTTATACCACTCTAACCTCAAAATCACAACTTTAGTATGATTTTTCGGCGCTCGTGGTATGAAATATTGTTCGACACGAGTATGGAAGTGATTATTTACTTCATGTGACGTTTTTCGCACGAGCGAAGCGAGTCGACACCAATGTCGAAAAGTACTATTTGTTTTCAAAAGAGTTTCCAATACTGACTCTTGTTTGTTATTTATCAAAAAATGTATTAAAAAAAAGTTAATTAAGTGTGCAATCATATAAAGTTTATATTTTCTTATTACCGATTATTATTAACTTTCATTTATTTATATGTTAATTAATTTTATTTTGGAATCGTTATACTTACTGTTATTTATATACTGGATATATTTGAATCAATAATCACTTTTTCATTTTCTTCATAATTTTTTAAAATAAGAATGCATAACAATTTGGTATAACATTTTATTATGTTTTTAAATGTACCGTAGAAGTTTTGAAGCATTTATGCTATGTTGTCAAAGTGCCATGATGTTGCCACAGACATTGTTTCATCATTTTTACTAAAGTAGTTTTATTCACCTTTACCTAGAACATTACTCCAGGTAAACGCATACGCTGATCTATTGTATACCACCCAGTCATTGAATAAAATAGTCCAACGAAGAAACGAATGTCTTGGTTCATTAATGATCGATTAATGAACAAGATAGTAAAAGGTATAGTCATTTAATAAAAAAATGCGAATTGAAAAGAAAGGTAGAGAAGCGATGGGCCACGTAAGTAAGATCGGAAATAAGCAGGTTCACGTTGAACGGATATTAAAGATGTAGCGTTCGTAACACGTTCAAGGGTTAAGGAGATACTTGTGGGTAGTAAGACCGAGGAGAATGCAGTATGAAGACCGTCGGTGGGTTCATAATATTATTTATTATAAATATCAAGTAAGGTATCAGGAAGTGAGTATATTCTATAAACGAGGCTCAAAGTCTATGCGTACTGTAGAAATTTGTGTAATACAACATTTGAATATTGTTTATTATGAGAATAATCATTCCGTTTTTTAGTTCAATGTGACCATTCCATTCAATAAAGAAAGTATAGCTCGATTATTCAAAATGCCGAAAGAATCTTTTACATAATAGAGGTAAATATTAATAAAAACGATTATCTTATGAATTTTGTTTTGTTTATTAGAAAAATATTCATCAAAATAAGATGACATCGAATATTACTTCTTCATTAACTTGAAATTGTTATGGATAACAGGAACAATAGGAAGTACAGATTTTCGGATAAACTGATAACATATTTTTTCAATTTTTTGGGCTTTGTTCTTGCTGCAACACAAATACATTATTTAGTTGATGTATATTCATATGATACGCCGACGTCGATGAAAATTTTCACTCAGTTGGTATCAAATTTGCAATGTATCAGCAAGGTATGTGAATAATTATTTTCTTTTATAATTAGAAATTAAACTATTTTCTTAGACCTTTCATAAGTTTAGGGTTTCCGGATGGCAAATGGCATAGATGTATTGTAGACAGTACTCCAAAAATTGGGTATTATTTGAAAAAAATATCGTCCTAGCGAAGAACTTCGGCCCCAAATTTTTAAGGAAGCTTATAAAACATTTCTTTTTTCAATTTATTACATCGTCGTTATTTATTTTACTGCCGTTTTTTATGACATACCATCTATAAGGTTAGTTATATTTTTACATTATATTTTACTTCTGTTAACATTATATTTTTACTTCTGTATTAGTAATTAAATTAAATATGTTTGGAAACATTAAGGGGGTCTTATAGCTATAAATTTGGAAAAAAATCAATATGTTTTTTATTTAATTTTTCGATTCTATATATTATTCTAAACTTCTAAAAAAAGTTTAAGTGACATATTTGAAAAATTATCGAAGATATAAGCAAAAATGTCAATAAACTTCTATAGGAACGTGCCACCAGTTTCAACCAATTAGGGTCTTATCACGTAAACGTAAGCCATATCAAGAACTAATTTCTTACAATCAATTTTATGGTTAAAAGAAAGAAACTTAATATATTTAAATTAAAAATATAGTTAAATTCTACGAAAAGTTACAAGAAAAAATGTCTATATAAAACATTTCGAAATTTTGTTTCGTTTTTGAGCTAAAAATTAATCAAAATTCTGAATTTAATGATGTAATTTTATCAATATTAAAGGATTTTTTTTGCTCCAAAACGAAGCATAATTTCGAAATATCTTACATAGACTTTTTTTCTTGTAATTTTTCGTAGAATTTAACTATGTTTTTTCAGAATAAATATTAAATTTCTATAAAGCATAGATACTTTGTGGAAATTTCTTTTTCAGAGTTCCAGAAATTATTGTTAGATTCACGTTGCTACTGGAAGAGGCTACATCAAGAAGTCATTCAGAAGGACTAATTATCATGAAATATGATAATATCATCTGAAAGATTAAGAGCTGTACAAGCTGTATGTAACTTTCTTTTCACAATCAATCAATTTTTATAATCAGTACTATACAATTACTTTCTTTTTTTTTTACTATATTTGTTTTAGACCAGTAAAAGACATTTTTTTAAAAATCAAAACCTAAATGAATTTTTTTAGGTTATAAAGTGATCGAAGACTATTCTGGGATTTATACAGATACTTCGTATAATAAAAAGGTATCTGCGTGAATTTTTCGGTGGGAATACTTTAATGTTTGGAAGTATGTGAATGACAGTGTACACATACAGCTTTGAAAACATTTTTATTGAAAAGCTAAGAAAATTTTACAAAAAAACTATTCTGGTGTCTATCGCGAAAACTGCTTTCTTGAGGAGTTATAAATTAATGAAAATCGGTCAAAAATGCAACAAAAAATCATCAAAATTCAGTTTGTGACCTCTTATATCTCCAAAACTATAGGTAAAAAAATCTGAAAAAATTCATAACAGTTCAAAATATGTAGAAGAAAGTATAACAAAATTTTTAGCGAAAAAAAAATTTTTCATTTGCGACATGACAGAGAATCGGCCATATATATATCAAATATGACACATTACAGAGAAATGTTAAATAAGAAGGTTGTAGATAATGTTACGTATGAGGGATGACTCTATAACTATATAGCATTCATTCTTAATAATAACAATGAACCGAAACAGTGTTTTATTTAAAATTTTCATGTATACAACGAATTTCTTACGAACTAGACCTTAAAAACGATTTTTTTAATGCGTAAATACATCTTTAGTAATCTTTTCTTATCATTTAAAAGAGTTTGATTTCACATAATAATATTGCATACAATAGATTTTAAATAAAATATCATGGTGATAACCATTTTTGCGTTATACAAGTTCTAATAAGTTAAACTCAAAGGAACAATTTAAGATGCTTAAATACAACCAAAATAGTCGATTTTCATCGAAAGAAATTTGCCGTAAGTCGGTTACACTTTGTATCAAAATAAAATAGGTATATTAGTATTTAATATATAGCAGTTTCGGCAATGTCGACGACATAAGATTCTCCTAATCAGCGACAGTCGTGTTTCGTATGTAAAAAGAAAGTTTTTATATATTTATCTACTAATCTATTTAATTGTTGTAAATAAAAAATACAGAAGTTGGCGTATCAATTCTCTCATGCCTATTTATTAACATATTCATCTAAATTATAGTTTTATTTGCCATTGAATCCGCTTTAGAATAAATGGAGTTTCTACTGTTACTAAAAAGAATTTTTTCCGTTTTAAAACCGGCTCTTTGATAAGGTATTTTTTTTTTAAAGAAGAAATTTGCGTTTTCTTTTAATGAACTTTTAATTATTAAAACACAGCTAAAACTATATTTTAAATATAACTTTATTTTCACTCTAAACAAAAATTATATTCACTTATTTGAAAATTCCACTTCAGCATTTCCCCAAATCAATCCATGTAGCTTATGCAAAACAGTTGGATTTAACTATTAATTTTTAACGTGTAATTTGAAGTTATAGCACAAAAATATATAATATACTAAAACAATATCAAACAGTATCACACAAAACTTGTTTATTGTAACATTATTTCATGATAAAATGTCGGCTAACGACACGAATGAAACTAAAGGAAATGCTGTACACCTGTGCATAGCTCTCGATCGTTTAACAATTTATTTTGGAAACATTTTCCGTGTAAGTTCGCTGATATAATTTCTACAACTGTAGCCTTACATCCGATCGCAACTACGGTATAATATTTTCATGTATTTTTTTTTATTCTCGGAAAAAATATCGCGTATACAGCATCCTACACTCGATACGTATAGGATGAAATATTCAATTGTCGGAGACAGTGAATAGAAATGTATATCTGTCTATCAATAAGATACGGAAAGAATATAATGATAGGATTAGGAGAATAATATGTATATAAGATGTACACGAATATAAAATAGAAAGAATGGACGGTATACAGAGGTGATAGCATCTTTTTAGTAACGAGTGGATGTACACTGCGGACATGAAATATGTAATCAGCGCATAAACGATCAAGTACTAACCAGAAATTTATGGGCAGTGTATTTTCATTTGCCGCGATATGAAGACTAAAAGTGAGTATGATTGAAATGAGAAAAAAAAATTGAAATGTGAAAAATGATTTGTAGTTTGATTACTTTATTTTACTTAGTCATTAATTTTTATTTATATTTTGAGAAAAGCTTGCATTAATATTTGTAAATTTTTTCTAAATTTCTACTTCGTTAAAGAAGTATGAATAGTAGTAAAGAACATTTTTAAAGAAGTTAGAATTCCAATTATCCTAAATATTAAAATATATTGGGCATTATATATATTGTACAATAAATTAAATTTTGAATATTTAGGTGAAAAACCACCTCCAAATGGAGATATCGAACATTATTTAAGTGTAAACATGAAGATGTTGTCTTTGACTGGATTAAAAATAACTTTGAATACGGATGAGGATATTAAAAAGACAAAATATTCCGACAAAATACTCTTAGCTATTGCTATCACGATAGGAAGCACAGTTGGAGTTTTTCAAATGTGGTTTATGGTAGATTCGTTAATGAAAGGCCAAAAACATCTGGCAATGCAAATTTGCAGCGACATGCTATCTAATCTACTTTGTGTCACCAAGGTAGTTTCTGGATTTTTTTAAATAAACAGAAAACAAAAGTGTGTGTGTGTGCCTGTGTACACATAAAGTACAATAGTTAATTGAATTTTTGAAAATATCTAAATGTTAAGAAACAAAATGTTTATGAAAACAAAATTCTTAATTTAAAATTTTTTTTTCTTTACCTTTGTTTTTAAATCTGTGTCTTTTTTCTTTGATTACATATACAGTAGAATAATTTAGCAGTACTGAAAGACCGACTTTACATGTTCAATTGTTTTTTAAATTTCTTTACTCACAATGAATTTAATATATATGGGATATTTCAGGTGAAATCAGCAGCTCAAAATTTTAAAATCGCTCGAAATATGCATACATTTAGTTCTTTATGAAAAAAAATGTTTCTAGATTTTTAGAGCAATATTTCAATAATTACAAAAGTTATTGCACATCAAAAATTATTGTTTTTTGCAATTTTCCTTTTATTAAATTGAAATTAAAAAAATATACAAGTTATAGATACAAACTTTTTATTTTTTCAAGCAAAATTAATATATAAAGATAACTATAATTTTTTATTTATTTTATTAGTTTTTAATTTTTTAAATTGGTGGAATATATCTTTTGAATTTCGAAATATAACCTATTTCAAAAATATTACGTGATAAACAGGTCCAGAAAAATTTTAACCTCTCTTAATTTTAATATCTCTGAAATTTATAAACCAATCATTTTTCCAAAAGATGTCGGCAGAAAACTATCAATAATCTACCTTTACAATGAATTTTGAAGTGAATAAGACAATTTTAGTGTCGTAACATACAAACTCTTGTTTCATTTTTCAGTTTTTACATTTTTGTTAATAATAAAAGAACCGTAATAGCTAGAAAATTAATTTTTTTAGAAAATATAGGCAATTTATTTCTCTTTCGCTATATACCCCGTTCAAACACACAGAGCCGTTCTTGAGAAATTACGATTAAAAAAAAAAGTAAAAAAAATATTAACCTGAAATATCATCGAAATTTATGGATCAATCCTTTCGCCCAAACAACTGTCTCGATTCGTATACAAAATCTACCCCTGTAAACAATTTCAAAGTAATTAAGTAGATTGTACTCTAGTTATGCAACAACAAAAAAATAACTTTTTTTATAAATTATTTTTTTTCTCCAAAAATAGTGAATAAAAAGAGCTAAAAATTTAGTAAGTTAAAGTACTCAATATCCTTTATAACCAAAAAATATTCATGTTAATATCTTTTTTTAATTTCGAAATATAACCTATTTACAAAATTTTACATTTTCATCAATAACTTGTAACAAAATATAGCTATCGACTTCTTTTTTTTTTACAAAAATAGAATATTGGCTCCAAGAGTTTGAGCAAAATCTAAAAAAAAATGATCACTGTATCGTAAAAAACGGTCAAGTAGATAATGAGATGTCAACGTTGGACATACATACATACACACATACATCCATACGGACATTTTCTAAAAATAGTGTATTTCGATTACAAATTTAATGAATAACACTCCTAACACCTTATCTTAAATTTTTTTTTACTTTCACAAAGCTACCTTTAGGAGAAAGCAAAAAGAAGTGCGATAGAATACTTTTTGTTAGACAAATTTTTTTCTGATTCTGTATTGAAAACCCTTTAAAATAAGCCACGGATTGAGATTGGCAACACCAACTGAAAAGAGCTATGAATTTTTGAAATATCAATAAATTCATTCGAAGGTCAAAAATACATATTATTTGTTTTTTTATTGATACTAATCATCTCTAAGCGCGCTGCGCGCGCCACTTTTGTTTTTCTAACCTGGCAACCCATATGCTCCAACCAATCAAATCACGAATAAAATGATTTCACAACAAACTCATCATTTTTTTAAGATTTTGAGTTATTTTAAAATTTTGAGGTGCTGATTTCACCTGAAATATCCCATATATAAAAAAAGTTATATTAAAAGTTAGTAGTGAAAAATATATGAAAGTCTTCCAATAACATTAATAATTTTGGAAGAATTCGGATACACATTGATATACATTTCCCATTGATTGCTATACCAGTTTAGACATGGAAAGTGAATAAAGCCATGTCAGTTAAGGGACTAAGAGATAAATGATTAATGAAAAAACTAACAGTTGTCCTCATTTCGTCTGATTAAATATATCACACAGAAGATGAAGAAGTTTTATTGAATATGGCAAAGATTCCGAAATCGAAAAACCCTTGACTTAAGTTAAAATAAATAAGTCGTCAAATTGATTATAGGATGGAGATTTTAACTTGACTAAAAAATGGAATTATAGAACAAACGTTTTTTATTCATGAGATATTACATTTTATGAAGAGAGATGAGGGCGGTTGTTAGTTTTCATTAAATCAGTTATATTAAATGTAACAACAATAAGTTTAGGGCATCCGATTAGCTACTACGGACACAGAGATACAAAGAGTACTCCAAGAGATTGTAATTGTTTGGAGGAAGAATCCACAGCGGCCCGAGCATCGCATGGGCATCATGAATCAAGCTGCTAAGACGCTATTTTACTGCAAAGTCTTCATTATAACTGTATCTTGTGCAGTTTTCGGCTACGGTGTTCCTCCGTTCAAGTAGGTACAGAAACTTGTAATTAAATTATCCTAAACGTTAATCTCACAACATGTTAATATTTAGGAATTATCTTATTCACTACATTGCTCAAAGAACCACAAATCACACGTTTGATTATTCGGAGCGGGTAACTCACGTCAAGTATCCATTTCCAATAGAAGAACCGGTCACCTATTTTTCCATTGTTTTCGAAGAAGAATATTTGCTTTTTGCAGATGCTCTGTATTGGGCTTGCTGCGATACGCTGTTTGCTCAGTTGACAACGCATATATCTCTACAGTTCCAGGTGTAACCTAAATAACAAGAGATCATAATTTAATATATTGAGTTATACTAATATATTGAGATATGCTTTTATAGATATTGCAACATGATGTGGAAAGTTTGATCAATAATGAATCTGCTGGCGACCGGTTGCAAGAAAATTTAGTCATTTTTATCAAAAGGCATAAGGAACTTTTAAGGTATATAGTAAATTGTAAAATCAATCATTATCTTGTGATTTTAATAAAGATTTCATTAAATTTTTGTACTAGTATTTGTGATCTGATTGAGCAAATATTTAGTCCTGTTGTACTGACTACGGTAATGCTATCAGCAATGAATATTTGTGTAAACGTTATGGAAATACACGAGGTATTTTTTCAAATTGTCTTATTGATAGATAAATCATGATTTACATGGCAGATATTTTTTTTTATATTGCAGACTATAACAAATGAAATGTATTTTTTTGCGATTCTTCACACATCTCTTTTTGTTACTACCTTTCTACAAATAGTATTTTATTGTACTTTCGCTGAGGCATTAACCGAACAGGTATCGTAAAGTAAATTCCACACGAAATAAATAATATTGTAAATAACTTGTTATGATACACAACAGACTACTTTTATTGCTGATGCGATTTATAACAGCAATTGGACAAACAAAAGTCTCAAATTCAGATCTTGCATTCAGATGCTGATTTTAAGATCTCAACGTCCATTTTATTGCACCGCTTATGGTTTTTTTCCGATTGGTCACAAACGTCTTACAATGGTAAACACTGATAGTAACGAGTGAAATACAGTTGCAATGTATTTTAATATCTATAACTTTTTAGATAATAAATGCCGCTTTTTCATATTATATGATGATTCAAACAACGAGTTAACGAAACATCTTTTATTATAAAACTGTAGAAAATTTTTTTATTATGAATATTTTACCTTTTAGGTATACGACATGAACTTTTGTGTTTATCTTGTGCTCTACTTTATAAATATAAGTCTCATTTTTGTAGCGACTGATCCTTCAAAAGGAATATCTACTAAACATATGAAATCTTCCGGGCCTGATACACATTACTACTAGTTGATTTTTATTACACAAGCTGAATAGATGTTTAGAAGAGCAGAGGTGAATTTTGATATTAATGTTGATTACAAATGGATGAGCGTTTTGTAGTAATAAAAATGTGTTGCAATACTATACTGTACGAGGTGTTTTATGAGACTTCTTTTGCTTTTAGACAATGTTTATACAAAATATTTTATTTGATCATAAAGAGCCATATATAGTTGAAATACAGTTTTAGATTCTTTATATAATTTTCACTTTAATTTATGCACAGGCATATATCTTTTTCATTTTTATAATTTTATATAGTATCACTTTAGAAGTAAAAAAATGATTTAGCAATATGCAGATAACAATACATTCATTGTTTTACTTAAATGTTCTATTCACAACTAATGCTCATGAAAGTAGAGAAAATATTATGAACATAAACATTGAATACGTAATTGAAAAATTATTAAAAACATTTCTAAAACAAGTTTCTGAAGATATATGAATATTAGAAAACATTACATATAGCATAATTATAAGCTTGTTACAATTTTTTTTTATGTCCATATAAAAGAAATTCTACGAAAGTTTGTCCTCTCTTCATAACAAGATGAGAATATTAAATACGATGAGGGCATATGTGAATGATGAGAAAACTTGTAAGAAAGTTTATCAATAAAATATAAGGATACTAGAATTAGATACTTATAGTACTGGTAAGTGCATGTAAATATTAAGATACGATATACAGGAGAAATGGATACGTTTATGTAATGAGTAGATGCGCACATTATCAATCAAATATGCATTGAGCGTCCAACGATCTAAACATTAAGTACAGACTTGCCGACAGTGCAACATTGTATACCACAGTATGCAGACGAAGAGTAAGTATAGTTTATAAACAATTTATTTATTATATATAAATAAATTGAATATTATTATTATTAAATTTAAATATTGAATATTATTTGCATTATACATGTATATTTATGAAATAGATGAGAATTCACTGTCAGATGAGCTGAATAAAAAATATTTGGGTTTTAATTTAAAGTTACTTCGGTTAGGAACATTAAAATTATCATTAGAAAACACTGGCAAAAGAAGCAGGATACATCCTATAAAAAATTTTCCATTACTGTATACGAATATATTAGCTGTGGCTACAGCATTAATCCAAATTCTTTATATAATACATTCATTGACGCTTGGTAGAAGAACAGCGGCTATGCAAACCTGCACAAATTTATTTTCTAGTCTTCTTTGCATTGGAAAGGTATATTCTTTAAAATGAATTTAACTTTTATTATATGAGCAGAGCAGATGGTATGTTTTTTTAAATTTCTATGTGGAATTTAAATAAAATTTAGCATCTAACATTGTCGACGAAAATAAGAAAAATAGAAGCCGCAATGCAGAAGGTAGCAACTGTATGGAGGAAATATCCTCCACACACTGCATACAAAAAGATAATTTTCGATGAAGCCGATGAAACTCTTTTTTTATGCAAATTATTCGTTGGCATCGGTGCTGTTTGTTTTGTATGCCTCGCTTTACCACCAGTTCCGTGAGTACGTGAAAAGTTTTGATATACCCTTCCAAAAAAAACTGCAGTTTAAACTACTGGTTAAACTATTGGCTCAACTACTGCCAAAACTATTAGCTCAACTTCTGTTGAACCACTTGTCGCCAGTAGTTTTTTCGG
>JAWWEQ010049217.1:0-13976 GCA_035583055.1 Torymus tubicola
ATACAAAAACCTATTATTCTCTCTTTCTCTCTTACAAAGTTCTTTATCTGTCTCTGTCTACGGAACGCGGCTCGACAAACGCGGCGCTTCGTGTACACGAAGTACATAATTACCATTTTTTCTAGTAATTTTTGGGACTTTAGCGGTCTGTGCCATGATTACTAAGCCCACTGGTAAAATTTACTAGCAAATTTTTCTCCGTGTAGAGAGGCACTTTTATAACTATAAACTTCATATGTTCACTATTAACATATCGAATATTTGGAATAAAATATGCATTGTATCTAGAAGATTGTACTATAGTTAACGAAAATAAATTACCCAATCTTCATTAAGATATTGGTTAATTTTAATGTTATCATACGTGTACACTTTAACAATAAAGATATTTTTCTCTCAGTGTATAAACATATGTATGTTTCATATTTATTTTCTTTTATAGCTCATTAAAACTATTCTTATCAGCTCAAAAAACGTTGACCTTGGCAATCATAAAAAAAATTATCGTATATCGACGAATTTCAACATTCACAACAATATTCTTGAACTCCAACTCGAAGCCAAACGGTAGTAGAGTCGGCTGTTAAAGTCGCGTTCGATAGAAAGCTATATCGCTTCTACGCGCAACAGAGAAAAGCTTTCAGCGCGGGCTAATAACATTATAAAATAAAATATATACACTTCTATTTAATGAGAAAACTTTACTCGTAATAATAATCGTAATATAAAAATAGATTTTGCGCTTCCTATAGGCATATAGCTAAATGTTATAGTAATTATTTACATTCATCGTTTCGAACGAATGCATATACATATAAATACATTCAACTATAGCAGGTTACGCAGGTTTCCGTCTCAATTATACCGAACTTAATTACATTTCCCAGCTCAATAGGGCTACACCTTCAAATCTGACTTCTCGGTGACCGTGTGTATATATACACATATAATTTACCAATTTAGCGTTGCGCAACTACGCAAGTAAGTAAGCGATCAACCCATGGATGCATGCGAATCTGGGTCGCGATACAACCTATTCCATATATATATATATATATATATATATAATACAGCGACGATTATGCTTTATCCAATCTGCTTTCAATTCATCCTCTCTCACCCACACACATACATACTCTCTCGTCCACATTCATTTCCTCGGTTGGCTCTTCTTTCATATACCAACCATTAGATCGCTTTTTCTTAAAGCTCGCGCGGGAGCACGCTTAATTGTAATTTATGTACCCGTTGCCTCAATACGTTGCTTATTCATTTTTTTCGCACTAGCTTATATTCTCTCACTGGAGGTCGAGTTTATATATTTTATTCTTTGATTATAGCTGAGTGTGTAATAAAATTTGTAAGATTAAGTGGCCGCATTGTGTGGCGCATCGTATATATGCTGGATTATGGATTGAGCTTTAATGGCTTTTTGATTTTAGACAATGCGGCGCTTTCATATGGGTATATAGTCTAACTGAATTGAAAGAGGAAAAAAAACGAGACGATCAGACTGTATATATCGGGACGAAAAAGGGTGAATGAATAAATGCAGATAAAGGCGATAATTAAAAACCTGGTATATTCAAACCCTTTTTTTATATATACATATAGAAACGATTTTCCGGTTTCGTCGTATGCGTATATTGAAATTAAAAAAGGGGATATTTTATTTTGAGGTATTAACAAATTGATTTCAACATGATATGGATTTGAAATCACTTATTCTATACGAGACGGTATTCAAAATAATCCATAGTGAATAATTTTTTTTTTCGGAAGTCCACTGACCATTTTCCCACAATAATTGGATATACCTTTATTAAAATTAAATCAAATGTACATTCACTTCCTAGACAAATTATTCAATAGCATGTTTATATTATGCGGCACATGTTGAAAAACTCTGCGACGTATTAATATTCCAACATAATAATTCTACAGTTGTCTAAGAATGCGCCGTCTAGTCGACGATTGCGCTGCATATTAACGATTATACCAAGATGACTACAGGAAAATTAACAGTTATATACCGATCATAATAGTACTGCCTGTATTATATTTATTACATCCGTAAGTAATGATTCCTTATTCATATACAGCTCGTATACACAGGAATAGTTAAGCGAATACAGTGTATATCTCGTGCGCTTCATATTGTATAAATTTGTAGTTTAATTATACTTTAATAATTCGATTAATTTCGTTCTTTTAGCAGTCGCAGCTTAGTACTTGTACTGAAAATTATTCATCGCCACGTATTTCACCTCCCTATATTTAAACGCCAAAAAATCTCAATCAATCTATACCACCACAAAAAGTATATACCAACCCGTACGTAATATATTTTTACATATATATATATATATATATATATATATACAACCCAACCAGCAAAAGTAATAATCGAACGTCAAACATTTGCGAATCGCAATAGCAATCGCCCTTCGTATTATATCACCATCTCGACCTTGTCCTTTACTCCAAGGGCTGCTGTGCTATACCTCTCGAGCTTTCGTTCATAGGGTCAAACTCGAACCAGAACCTCTGTTCCATTCCGTGCTTATCCCCCTTCTCCTTCTCCTTTACACACACACATACGTTTTCCGCTACGCATCCATTGTCTTCCGCTATATAGACGCTCGCTCGGCCTTTTATAGCCACCCACATATACACATATACATACGACGTGATCCTACGCGACCATAAGACCCCGAGACTTGCGGAAGTTATATGCGGACACGCGCGCGCGCACGATGAGGGGGATGTTATCGTATATACTCGTGTGCTATAACTGTTCTCTTTTTTTCTCGTTTTCTTGTGTGTGTGTGTGTATGTTTCGATGCTACACATCGTCCATATTGCTGTTGGGCAGAATTTTTCTAACTTTGACGCCCCTTTCCATTTTTACTTTGAGTTTTAGTGTTGTTTTATAGATGAGAGCTTTTGAAGAAGTTATCGGGTCGAGGTGAAAGGAGAATGAAAATTTTTTGGCGATTTAAAAGATTTTCGGTTGGTTGCCTCGCAACCGGTAATAGTTTAGATATATAATATTTGTATGTGATATTTAATGAGACATCGATTAAAATTTTAAAGATATTAGAGTGATTATAATAATTCGGTATGGTATAAGTAGTTGGTATATTAAAAGAATTTTGGGCAATTACGAAATTCGATCATGTTTCTCTGTAAAAATAGAAAAGTACACTGGAATTAAGTTCAAGATCGCAAGTTCGGTTTACAGTTTCGAAACCTCAATTGATAATCGGCTGTCAGCGCATGATCATGAAATATGAATTTCGAAGCACCTCAAGCGCGCGATTTAACCCTCGGAACGTCGGTATATATAGGCGCGTATATACTGACACCTTGCTTATAAACAATCGTGTCATCGAATTGGAAGTCTTGCGCGAATTGCATCGTCCAGTCGGGACGGCGCGCGTCGGCCTACTTTCCTTAATTAGCTTCAAACTGCTTATCCACGAAATTTGTGTAACAAATTTTTTTTTTGCGAGGTGCAATTATAAATTGTAATATCGTATATAAGTCAATCGCGCGCGATTGAATTACAAATGGATGTTTATATGATATCGCGAGGGCGATAGAGAATTGATTCATCGTTTGAATGCTACGATTGATTTTGATCTATCGTTTTTCTATTTAATTAATGGCGTTAGTAGCCCGTAAAATAATAATTGGTTAAATCACAGAGCGAATCATTTGAATCGAAAGAATTTTTTATTCATCTGACTATTATTGATGGATCCCCTTATCAAATTAAGAATCATAAAAAGTTGACAAAAGATCAATTCTTCGGTAGCATTTTATTACATAGTAAAACTAGATATCAAGAGTATGATTATTCCTTACAGTTTACCCAAATTACCAAAAATTACAGAACACTTTTCAGCATGTTTGTACTTCATCTCTGTAAATTTTGTTAATAAATAATTATTTTTTACTGCCGTAAACAAAAATCATCATTATCCCATCCCCCGCATCAGATAATTTTCTTCGTATCAAACCACCAATATCTTCAATTATCCTTTACCATCCTTTCAACGTCGACGATACGACACCGCAGCCAACCTACATCGACCAACATTTTCCTTATTATACAGAATCTCTCTCACTGACCTCCTAATAAAACTCGAACTTTATGCTCGCGCGTCTGTTTCCTCATATAATTCTATAGCACCTTCCGCACTGCGCAGATCACATCCCATGTTCTTTTCCCTTTTTGCGCAACGTGTGTCCAAAGATCGCGCAGGCGTGCCAACGAAAACAGAGCAGCGCGATGCACGCGTACAACCGCGATGATCGACTTATATGAAGGAAAAAGGCGCGCGTAAAACGCTCGTAGATTCACCGCCCTGCTATACAGCTTTTCTCATTATGCAATTTCAGGCACGCGCAGAATTGTCAGGCCCGATTTGGCGCGTGTGCGATTAGGTGCCACACTCTGCATATGCTATTAACCGAGTTGGAGCGTGCCGATGGGTATAGCGCTGCGTAAAATTGCCGTGTAGGAAGTTTATGCGAACAATGTGGAATGAGAGTTTTTGTGTATAGGGATGGCGGTTTGAATATATTTAGAAAAGTATGATTTGAGGGTGAAGTTTGTTATATTTGATAGATTAATTCTATAAAGCATTGAAATTAAATCGATTACTGATTCTATAAAGACCAAGGGTTAATATTACAATAAAAACTTCTAACTGGAAAGTTTACATATTATTTCATTCTTCTAGTTAGGCAGGAAAAACTTGATTGCTCTACCACCGGAATAAAATTATTGTTGAATCTGATTATATGGCTTATTTAACGTATAAATATATAAGATATGCGAAGCTAATTGTAAAATACGATAATGGTCAAGCCGATCGGCACAGCATAATAGTCCTCAACATGACAAACACGTCGTCAAAATGTCAATAAATCCCCAACAACTCCTTCGAACTCGTAAAATCGAATAAAAATCCCTTCTACTACTACTACAACTACCACCACTACATACAAACTTACCGCACACGAATCAATCGACAACTTTACACGAGCGGAATACAAACCACATTATTTTTTATAAAAAAAAATTTGACACTTCCTTCGGCCTCTTCTTCTCTCTCATACACGCTCCGAAAGTGCAGTCGGCGCGCATATATACACCACGCCTACGAAACATTCGAAACGCGCACACACACACACGCGCGCGTAAATAAACCGTCCGGTGTACCGAAGAAGATATATACACTCCTCCGTATGCGAATCACCGAGGACGCGCGTGTGTGACAGAGATAGAGAGAGAGAGAGAGAGAGGGACGTGTACGCCTTTCGTACGAGGAATTCCAATCTTCTACATCTTTGGACGCCTATCCTATAAACATACAATGGACAATGCCGAAAGTAACGAGGAAATTCACTTGGACAACTCAGTCACGGCGGACATACAAATCCCGCATAGGAATCGATTTCAATTATAATTCGCATGCTAATGCCGCAGCAGCAGCAGCAGCAGCAGTAACAGCAGCGCGCACGCGTGCGTATACTCAAAGGGGGTAGGCTCTTTTTGCACGCGTATTGCGGGTGTGTATATGTGCATGAGGTGATCGGATGTGCGGCGTGCGAGGAAGATTTCCGATCGACGATGCGTATACCTTATGGCGAAGAGCATCGGTATAGGTTATCAAATAAATCGATTATCATCCCGTGCGGGGTTTTGTTAGAGTTTGTTTATAAGGTGTTTATAGGAAAATGGCTAAGTTTGGCTGAGAGAAGGGATAGGTGGTTAGAGAAGAATTATTTTTATTTGTGTGCACTAAAAAGTTTATTGGAAAACGAAAATCTATAATTGAAAGGTCTTCTTTAATGTTGGATATACTTTTATACATTTTTTACATTTTGCGTGAATTAAACAATGGTTATGGGGCTTTTACCATGGTTTTAAAATATATAAGTTAATGATCTTGAAAATTATTAACTGATTTCGAAAATTAGGAACATAGATACAATCGCCGATTGTATAATACAGACAGCACGTCAAATAATTTTTTCAATGCGTATAATTATTTATTTTGAACTTATCAGTTTACCGATATATTCTAATATCTATTGTAATACTCAAGAATACGTTAAATCGATCTTATTCTTACAATGTAAATTCTTATTTAGTACTTCGTTAATATTTATGAATGATAAAAAAAAATAAACATAGTTCAATAGACTTGCGTAATTAGTGACGATACCAAGCTCTCGATTTCGAGTCATTGTCGTACCTATGCGAGTCTTTAAATTGCGTCAACAGATACTCCTTTTAGAATAACAACACTTTTTCGAAAGTATTACTCATGCTTAGATGAAAATAACATAGTATTATTCTATATGGTAATGTAGGGAATGTCCAACGAAAAATATCATCAAATAGTTTAATTTTAATAGAAAATATGCTATATTCATTGCTTACAATTTGTTTCATAAAATAATCTTATTTTAGTCCCAAGAAAAATACATGGTATTTAAATAGCCGATTTTAATGATACTTTGAAAGGGCGACACTAATTAATGAATCCCATTTTCGAAAGAACATTCATCAAATAATGTAACTATTGTATTTTTCTCTCACATCTATCTTGCAAACTGCATTGCAGCGGTAATCTAAAATCTGTAGAGATAAACTATATAATTGAAGAAAGAATGTAAGGTTGACTTTAGAAGTAAACACTTACAGATCCTATAATTTCTCATACATCAATCTTTACTTACCCAGTTAAATATAAGTTAAAATTTTGGGCCAGAGAAGGGATGCAATGCAGTTTACAAGTAACACATTTATTTTTTTTACTTACCCAGTTAAATATAAATTAAAATTTTGGGCCAGATTACCGCGGCAATGTAGTTTGCAAGTAACACATTTATTTTTTTCCAATTCAAATTTAGTATAGGCAAAAAGTATTCAATATTTATTTTGTACAAATGCAAAATAAATATTATAAATAAATATTATAAATATTATTTTGCATTATAACACATTTTTGCTTCTTATTTTACACTCGATTTGGATAATTGTTTATTAAACTATACCAAACATTATACGAGTTTTACTGTGTACCTAATTCAAGATTGAGTAAAATTATACACTATTAATCTTTTATGACATTAACAGCCCTTTTGATACTTTTTTTTTTGATAAAATTGGCAAAGACGATCTACAAAATTAACATCTAATTTTTCCCACATGACCCAGAATTCATAATGAAAATAAAATGTAAAAAGTAATTTCTCCAGCTACCCCAAGCTTGTTTAGTCATATGCAACTCTTACGTAATCAACAAAGTCAAAAGCTCTTAAAAATCCCTATATCTTGTGCACCTTAAAACCATTGCGCAACCAAATCTTATCGTACACACATAACTCGTTGTTCTCTCTCCCTCTTACAATTGACAGACGAGCTCGCGGCATCTCGATCACCGTGCGTTTTCCTCCGCGCAATTCTCATGCCTGGCCATCCCTTATGGTATAATTGCTTACGTTCACTTCGCGTTATATTACTCTTAATCGACCTGTCAAGCACGTGGCGATGCGGTTTTGTACCGCACGCGCGTGCTTGCGGTTATTTTCCGTGCGAGTTTCAGTCGCGAAGTGTAAACACTCAATTGGCGTGCATCGCAACGCACGCGATAGTGAATTATCATAGGAATCGTTGGATTTTGACGAGCTTCGCGATTCGAAGCCCGGAAGCTATTGGTTTATATATGGATACGCGATTTAAAGAGAAAGCGGGCTAAACGATATTCGATATCGATAAATTATGTATCACGTGTTATGGTCAAATAAATGTGTTCCCTTAATTTTGGAGTGAATTGGCGCGTATGGTGACGTTTTTGCAAATTAATTCGGTCTGGTTGCTTATAATTTTCTTGTCATAATTCATAAGAAGAGACAATTTTTACACAATAATAGACCGTAAAGCTCTGACAGTTCAATGTAAGAATAATTTTGATATTGATTAAGAAAGTTTTGAAAAAAAAATTTTCTTTAAAAACTAAATATAGGGAAATATGAAATTATTAACTTTAAACTACTTTTCAAATTCTTTTACAAATATAAAAGAACGTTCCTATTATCGGATAAATGTTGTAATATTAGTGAATTATAAAACAAAACATATTTAAGTATCTTATTTCAACAATAACTTCTATAAATATTGTAATCTTCAAAATATGTGTAATCATAGACTATTTCTATAAGTCCATACCTGTAAATTATAGATTGCTATATCACTACTATACGGATATTTTACAAGCAATTAAAATTATACGATTGCATGTAAAATTAGAAACATTCGTTCATCGGGTTGTAAAATTTAACCTTCGAACTCCCGATTATCATTGGTGCCCAAATTGTTAAGTTGCACTCTGTGTAGGAATGTCCAAGGCACATAGCCAAAAATAGCAATACGTGCATGCAGGTCCTCGATGCATTTTGAAGCTATATGTTCAAGTTGCGAAGGCGAAGTAAGCGCATGCGCTACGATTTCGTCAGTTTCCTTCCACTTCTCCAGTCAGGCGCCAGCAGAATAAACAAGTAAAAAAAAATCACTCGCTAAAATAAATAATGCAATACGTCATCTCTAACATACCCATAATGCGTTCATTAAAAACGAACCATTGAATAACGTGAGTCATGAAAATTAGATTCGGGGGACAAGTGAAAAAAACGAACCAAAATTTTGTTCGTATATGCTTTATATGCCCACAGTTGTTAGATTGTATAACTACTTATTATAATTATCTATTATCAATGTTGATGCAATAATATGTACAATAATGTGCATAACTATTTATTATAATTATCCACATTCAATATTGGTACAAAATAAAGCCTGCTGCATCATTATTATTGCTAATATTTTCAATAAAACAATCCTTAATTTAGCATTGACGAATAAAAATAAAGACTCTCAATGAAACAAAACTTTTTTAAAACATATGCATTGTTATTGAAACTTTTTTAAATAAATATCTTTCATCTGGTATATACAATTTCGTACAAAAGTTTTCTTAAAGATTTTTACGCTTAATAATGCATGCACTATTTAATTACTTTAGATCAATAACAATTTCTGCATACATTACTCTGAAAAGTACAAAATATCATTTAGCATCATCAACATACCAATATTAGATTAACTAGTTGACGTACAAAATCATATCTAAATATAGTAAGCTAATATAAATTCAAAATTTTGTACACTTAATATGCATATTGCGTACGATAAAATTTGGTAATCTACATGATAAAAAATTTTCAACACCGGAAACATCAGTTACTTGCGTGATGGTAATAAGAAATTATTCAGTACATTTTAAACATTTTGCACAATAAAGTATAAAAATTATGCTATACATAAAAATATATTACTTTTGTTTCAGTGAAAAGATTAATAATTCAGACAAACAAAAATTTTTAAAAAGTTTTAATAATCTTATAAATGATTTTAGTGAAATATTTAATTTTTACTTCTAATTTAGTATTTAAAAAGTACCCTTTTATATCAATAAACGTTGGAAGAAAAAATCTTTTCATTTGCATCGAAAATTATCTTACTTATAATAACGCCATCTATTGTACATCGAGATAACCTTTTTGAAGAATAATATCGAATTTCAACTGTAGGTATGTCATATACATAGTATGCAGAAATACATGAATACTTATGCAAATAAATATTTGAAAAATTTAATACAAATAAAAATGTTCATACCTTTTTTTTATTTAATTCATATAAATATATATGGTATATACTAAATTAAATTATATTAATTTTGAAACATTTGTATGAATTCTTTTAATTATTTTTAAAACTTTTTACATAAAAAAGTATAATATGTAAAGGTTATTTCAAATATCCTATAATAACTGCCAATTTTGGTAAATTAAAAATTTTATTCATCCATTATTATGCATAATCAGTAAAATAAAATATATTTGAGTAACCAAATAATCATCCTATTAGGATTGGAAAATACAACTAAGCGCATTATTGTAAACAACTGAAGCTTTAGCTATTATGTCAGAATCGACAATATCACAACAACGGTTTGCATCGTCTTCATTAGCAGCTGATGTAATGCACCACCTAACTTTTGGTGTATGAATGGTCATTAAATTTATAAGTTGGGAACTTCCGGAGTTTGCGCATGCCCATCCACCCGGTGTATCATGCATTATTGCGTGATTCTAAAAAATAATAATAAAATAGCGTTAGGATTTTAGCACATGTTTATGATCTAATATTTTGTATATTACAACTGAAAGCTGTATGTACAGTATTTTGGAACTATTTTTAAAAATCAAGTTACTATTACTATTATTACCATAAGAGTTTGGTGTTGTTTGCTAATAATAGAATTCACTTTATGAATACGTTCCTCTTCAATATCAGCTCGCCAATCTGCTGAAGCATACTATCGAAGAAATTGTATTACTAAAATATTAGCTTTGCAAAATTACTCATAAAGAAATGTCGGAGCTTATACATCATTTATTTTAAATTTCATAGTTTTCTTAATTTATTTAAAAACTTAGATAATCTCCTTTAGTTAAAAAAAAACACGCAAACTAAAATACTGATAGATTTAACTTATAAATATGTAACGTAGATCCAACATTTTCTTAAAAGTTTATTGGTGTTAAAAATAATGTTAAAAATTCAAAAATCAAAATGTTTCTTACTTGCAAAAGGAAAATGATCGACAAAAGAATAATCGTATAGAATTTCATGATTCGCAGTACCCGTAGAAGACTTACTGTACAAAATACTTTATACTAACTGAAAGTATATCAGTTCATATCAAATGATACTACTTGAGATGTACAATAAAGTAGGGATTTCCATTTGCTATCGAGGTTAAATTTTTGATATGGATAAGAATAAATATACCTATACGATCAGAGTGAATCATAAGATGTTATCTCAAAGCTTGAAATATGACAGTATTAATTTTTGTAATTTATATCATGTTAAAGCTCTAATAATAATAAAAAAATCCTATAGTTTATCAGTAATTAGATATACGGGACACTTTGCACACTCATGGCTATAGTTATTTTTTATCAATCATCCGCGTTTCTATCGAATGCTGATATGACATTAGAAGAAAAATATCATTATATTAAACATATTTCGCAATACAAAAAAGTATACATAGACGAAAAAATGTTATTTGTGTGTATTCAATAACAAATCAAAAGACTTTTGCGTTATAGTAAACTCTCTTGGTGATTCAGCAGCATTCAAAATAAAATAATATTTTTTACTCCATTTTGGTGACTTCGTTGTTGAAGACAATGAAAATAAACTTTTTTCTCGCTAACGTCCATGTTAATTAATATTTAACTTTAATGACTTCGTATAACAACTATATTATGTAAATAGCATAATTTTATTAATTTTGTAAAAAATTTAAGTAGCTAACTCAGTAATTTCGTGGAAAATTAAGTTAATAGCACTTTTAAAACGTGAAAAATCGCTTTTCTTTTTAGTATTTTAACTTCAACGCGTAAAATAAATATTGAGCAGTGTAGGCTATTATAGCGGTTAGTATCGTCCACTCAGTGCTTCTTATTACTAGTAATAGATGGCTCTATCGCGGGTAGGTGTAGATTACCGCTCTCTTTTACATAATTCGAAACTCTTATAGTCATAAATACATTTCCAAAATTTAATGCCAAATCAAAATTTTAAGAGTTTACACGACTGATGAGCGTTATTTTGAAAAAAAAACTTATCATTTTTTTTAATAGCCTTTCGAAATAATTAGTATTGATAAAAACTAATTTACTCAAGGATCAATCTCGTTTCTTAATCATCAATTTTGGCCCATAACATCAAAAGGTATTAATTGAGATTCATAATAATTTTTCAAATAAAAGAACTCAAAAGGTTTCTTTACATATTTTTATTAATTTGCAAATTATATCATTAGAAATCCATACATTGTCATATTATAAAATTGAATGAAAAAAGTTATATCTTTTAAGAACCCATGATACAACTCAATGCATTATTAGTAATTGCAGCTGCTTGCAACATTGCAGAATTATCAACAGGATCACAACATTTGTTTGCATCATTTGGATTAGAAGCCGAATCTACACACTGAATGACTTTTCCACGATGAGGAAACATTAAATTTGTAAGTTGAGTAGTTGCTGTATTGACACATGTCCATCCACCTGCAGTATTATGAATAACAGCGCTAGACTGCAAAAAATTCAATTTAAAGAAAACAACAAAAATGAATAATTCAATACAATATATCTACTAAGATAATTTCTTCATCACAACTGCAATACCATGTTTTATCTAAATAATTAAAACTAAAACTTTTTAGTTGTGAAAAAAATTCATTTATGGTACTCAATTTAAAAATTAAGTTGCAACAACTAAAATGTTGCAAAATTTTTGGAATTAAAAATAGTCAAATAGTCAAAAATATGGTATAAATTCTACAATTAGGTATTGTCAAGGAGATTTTACCAATATCACTTTTTGTTCCTTTGCAATGAAAGCATACAATTTTTTTATATGCGCATTTTTAACATCATCTCTCCAATCCGCTAAAGAATTCTGTAAAAATAATTTTTTTTACAATACGTGTTTCAAAAATAATTTGGTTTTAACCCTAAAGCAAATAATTCTACTTACCTGAACAATGCAAAATAAAAGAATAATTTTAATCATATAAAATCTCATGATTAAAAATTGTAATAGAAGAGCAGTTAAAAATTTCTTGTATAGAAACACGGTGTCACTTGGTGCAATACCGTTGTTGTACTGAAGTAAACTCTTCGCAAAAGAAGGATGATTCACCATCTCTTATCTTTGAGTCAGGTTTGACTTTAAAGACTGTAAGAGCCAGCGGCTGTATCTTTCTTTAAAAAAAGAGATGACGATTATATCGAATTGAAGCATAAAGCCAATTTCAAAGCGTTATCAAAAAACCAAAAATCAAAAAATGTTATTGGCTAATGCAGTAGGCCCAACGGCTAAAGTGACCTTTGCGCTTGAATTTGAAAGGCTAGTGTCTCTATAAAAAATGTATCCCGACAATCGGAATAATATGGTTATATGCGTTGTTAACGTCAATGACACATTTCCTCGCTTTCTGTTTTTCCATATGATTATACTACAATAAATACTGTAATATTTAGTAGTAGTAACAGATTATCTTAACAATTTACTCAAAGCTCTGATTCACAATTGCCAAAAAATAAATTAATTCTTATAAAAAATAACTCCTGTATAAGTATACATCTTATTTTTGTTTCCTCTTATTTTTAATATTCAATAAAAAATTTGTTACGAAAATATATTAGAAAAGTTGTTTAGAAAATTTAGAATTGAATTAGATAATATTTTCAGAAATTGTCTATATAATGTGTATATGAGTAATTCTGCCAAACATTTCAAATTTGAGCTATCGAGAAATTAAAAAAAAATTAAGAGCACACTTTCACAGGAACTTTTTTCTTCCTTTCTAGACCTTCAATAGTGAAAAAGTGGAAGTGTTACTCTTTTTTTCACAGCCATTTTTTTTACCGGATAACTCATATGAAAGCTGTGGAAACATCTAGTAGGTCGTGGTAATCTGTTCTGTATAAAAATCGTCAGTTTTATGAAATAAGTGAAAAATACTTATTTGCCAACTTCGTCATAGGATTTATTTTTTTTTAAAGGGATATAACGTATTGAACACGCTACAAAAGTCACCTTTTATTGACCTTGTAGGTGTGCCAGCGATTCATAGTGTTTTTTAAAAAAAAACTTGTGTAAAATAATTTAAAAAATAGTCCTTCTTTTAATCGCTTAAAGAAGATAATAATTTGTACGAGTAACACTTAAGGTAAAAGGGTCAGTAGCTGGACACTTAGGAGAGATGAAATATATATGCTAAGTTATTTTAAAAATAAAACTG
>JAWWEQ010049218.1:0-13974 GCA_035583055.1 Torymus tubicola
TCTGAATATTCTTTTTCCTAAATTAAAATGATTGTTTTATAAAATTTGCATTAACAGATTGAAATTAACACTAAGAATAATTATTTATTGTTAAGAGCGCTTAAAAATAGTCAAATTCGTTCGCTAACATTTTTCCCTAATCCTTATTTTCTCGATTCGACTTTCTCTATAGTTAAAATAATTTTTCCTTTAATAGTTAAGAAGATATTAGAAACTATTTAAAAATAATATTCGCATACTATAGGAAGTTGAGTCCCAAAATTGCTGGAAAATGAGTTAATACGCGGGTGCATCGAGGAGGAAAAACTATTTTTAGATCACATGTGTACAGCATTTTACATGGTATGATGCTCTTTGGTTCGATGCATTATACACTGAATTTTCTATTTAAGATTGTTTATTACAATGATTGTATTGTGGTAAAACACTGATTATCGTAGTTTATCTAATATAATAATTTCTAAATATAAAAAGTAATTCTACAGAAGAAATGTTGTAATATTTTTATAAAGATTATAATATTTAAATGGATTGATACATGATTACTAAAGTTAAATTATAAAAGAAATTAATGTTCGCATAATATTTATAAAGTATAGTAATTTCGCAGAAATAAACGTACAGATTATTATTATACATTGTATTAAAGTTTAAATCTAACATTTGGTATAAAAAATAGTTTTGTCAAAATTATTCTAATTGATATATACATTATTCAAATTTCGCACAATTTTATTATTGCTACAAGTAAATTAATCTAGAAGAAATAAACAAAAGAATTATGATTTGCTATAAAAACATAAAATAAGTAGGAATTCTATCCACTTCGCATTTTGATCTATTATAATACAACTTTTACTGTAATTAAAATTATTGTTCTGATTATTGTTAACAAGATATTGCGTATTTTCACAAAATAATATTCTTAATTCATGTTTGGAAAACTCAGAAAAAACGCGTCCCTGCGTGGGAAAGCGTCTAGTCTATTTTTAGTATGGGCCATGTGTTTTCGGCAAACGAGATAGCGTATCCGTTGGAGTCAACCGTTCCTTAAAGCTAACTCCACACTTTGAAGGAATATATCCAACTACCCATATATTTGTTTATTTCAATGTTTATTGAATTTGAATAATTGTAAATTTATTTATTACTGAGGGAAGGAAATTTTCTAGATAAGTTTTAATATTTAGGTAGAGGAAATAATCCTTAAAGGTTTTATAATGTTATATTGTATTTGTAAGTATTAAATGTTATAATTGTTTACACCTTCAATTTGAAATGGTTGTTAGTTCGGTCAAAACGCATCAAAGATATATTAAAATTATGATTAATCGTAAGGGTTTGTTTAACAATATACACTTAATTTATTTATAAAATTAGCCATATTTATAATTAGGATGTTGATAATAATCAAAGTTTGAAAATTAAATATTGCGATAATGATTTACTCAAATTACTACATAATGATAAAATATAAAGTTAATTAAAAAGATGGCTATTTTCCTAACTAACATTTCTAATTTCTATGATTTTATAACACTCGACAATTATCCAGAAGAAAAGAAATTTACTATACTAAACCGAAACTAAATTTAAGAGCTGAGAAAAACTATATTCTAAGTTTAAAATTAATATATACGCCACATTGTCGTCTCTGTAGCAGCTGTAGAAGAGATATACCGACGGTGCAGCTCATGACTACGACCCTTGGTACAGTGGTGTCAGGAAGGTAGTAGGGGTTCAGGGTCATGATTTTGGCTCGTCGGAATACAAAAAGAAGGAAAGAAAAAGAAAAAGAGAAAACAAAAATTTTAAAGTTCCTAAACGTAGACGGTTCCGTAACACAAATACTGTCTTGCCACAATCGGTTGGTCCGTTTAAGGTACAAGTCCACGGATGTTTCCAACGCCCGCCCATAATTTGTACTAATGATTAACTTTTCTCGAAATATTCGTGTCAGCTCCTTCGCCTCTCCCTCAGTGCTCACGATTCTAGGGGAGGGATGGGGACTTCCCGTTAATTCTGCGTCCAATCAACTTGTTTCACGGACTAGTATTCCCCCTCGTGAGTAATGTAGTGGGAATCGTGGTAGTGTAGCGTTTAATCAGTTTATTTCGCGGCATGGTGACGTCATCTCTCTCTCTCAGACTTCGAACTCTTACACCTGGATTGACTTGATCATGTTAGACGAAAATGACGAGGTACTGGACTATAAGGATGCATGCCTGCCCAGTTTTGGTAAACACAATTTTATTGACGTCGCCATCAATACTTTCGTGCCTACGCCTGTAAGAGGCTGGTTCTCTTACAGGGATTACAAGAATATTTGACCTAACACACTCAATGAACAGCTAGCACGTTGCGACTGGGTGGGCATGAATTCAATCGAATCGGATTTAGAGGGTGCTTTACATAACTTAAACTCAAATCTGAGTCTTACTATTGATAAGCACCATTAAAAACTGTTAATATTAGAAAGAAATTTGCTCCCTGGCTTGGTCCTGAGCTGAAGCAACTCATTGATAGTCGTGATGCTACCCACAGACGCTACAAGCGTACGGGGTGTGCGGAGCTACTTCGCGAGTTCCTTCGGCTCAGCAGTGCAACTCCTTCCTACATAGACATCTTACAGACGCTCTTGATGCAAATAAGGATATGTGGAAGGAAATGCAAAACGTCGGCCTCCTGCCAAAGCGAAAAGAGGAAGACCTTAATGGTTTCACGCCGGGAGAGTTGAACGCACACTTTGCTGGGATTTCTGTTTTCTCCTTTGAAAATATCGCAGAAGTAACGGACATCATTTTATCTACAAGCGAGGATGGTTTTTCTTTCAAACCGGTCAGCTTAAGTGATGTAATCCTTGCGATTTCTCACTTTTCCTCGCAGACAAAGAGGGTGGGTGGAGTTTCCCAAAGTGTGTTAGTGAAAGCTCTACCCCTCATTGGCAATTACGTCACTAACATTTTTAACATCTTTTTCGCCCAGGGAATTTTTCCGGGCTCTTGGAAGCAGGCACAGATAATTGCACTTAAAAAGAAGGCAACTCCATTAACTACGTCGGACTTTCGTCCCATAGCGCTGCTCTGTTTCCTATCCAGGGTTCTCGAAAAGATTGCCCATGACCAAATCACGGAGTATTTAAATAGCAATAATCTACTTGACCCCCTCCAGGCCGCATTCCGTAGACATCATAGTACCCAGACAGCTTTACTTAAACTAACTGATGATATACGCATGGCCATCGACAAGAAAAAAGTGACGTTGTTACTATTATTCGATTTTAGCAAGGCCTTTGATACGGTATCACGATCGAAGCTACTGCGAAAGATCCGTCAACTGGGGTTCTCCAGGTCGGCTCTCCTGTGGATCAAATCATATTTGCAAGATCGTTCCCAAATGGTTATTACCAATAAAAATGGTAACTCTGACTGGTTAGAAACCAATTTGGGCGTACCACAGGGTTCCGTCCTGGGTCCCTTACTATTCTGCATATATGTAAACGATCTACGAGACGTACTTGACGGACGTACAATCAAACATATATTCTATGCAGACGACCTCCAAATTTATCTTCACACCACCAAAGATAAAATTTTGGAAGACATCTCACGGCTATCTGATGCGGCGCAAATGGTGTCTGAATGGCAGGGAACTCAGGCCTGCGTCTCAATACTGGCAAAACCCAAGCAATAGTATTCGGCTTATGAAAAAATGTTAATGATGTAATCTCATTGGGTTTGCCAGGCATTGGGATGCAAAATGGGGTGCTCATCCCATTCAGTAGTGAGGTTGTGAGTCTTGGTGTTACTCTGGATTGTAAGCTTACGTGGAAACTGCATATTGATCAAGTTACTAAGAAAGTAAATAAAGCCCTCTACACACTGCGGTTTATTAGGGTCTATACCATCGAGACACTTCGCAAAAGATTAGTCGAGAGCTTTGTACAACCTCACTTGGATTACTGCAGGTGTAAGATACATATTCGGAGTTAAGAGGGATGCCCATATCACACCTGGGTTGGCTCCGTTCAGACTCTCGGAGATTATATTACACAGCCCTTTTGTTATACAAAATTAGACGCATGCGAGAGCCAACTTACTTGGCTGATTTTTTTCAAGGAGCACAATCCTCGGCCTACCAGTAGGGGCATACAACCGAAACTCACACTTCCTGCTGTATCTTACGAAACGGGAGAAGGATCCTTTCAGGTTCAGGGTGCGCGGCTCTGGAACTCTCTTCCCCCCGTCCCTACGCCACATTTCATCATATGGCACATTTAAGAGGGCGGTCCGGCAATGGCTGCTTGATCGGGACTCCTAATCCTATCAAAGCATCTCTCGATATTGGGCCTGGCCTCTTTCGGTGAGAGTTCAGAGATCTGACTTTCGGTCAACGTCGAAGTCAATAAGGTACAATCTGTGATATTATATGGTATTTAAAAAAAATTAAAAATTGATATTTATTTTATTATTTATTTTACTTTATAACATATAATATAATGATTTTACCTAAAGTTAACTGATGACTTGGACTGTGATGTACCTGCGATTTCCGAATTTTTTACTTTTAACTGTGATATTTTTATATCTGTGATAGTTTTGATTGACTATGATATTTGTTATATCTATTTTATTTTGATATACATAATGTATTTGACTTGTGTGCGAAGGCAAGGGTGTGTTTGGGGACTGAATAGTGGGTGGTCCTTGACCAAAGTGGAGATTGTTTTTGACTATTTTTATGTATTTTTAACGTGTATAATATTATCTATTCTTGTGAATTTAATGAATTTTATGAATTTGTAAATTTTGCCTAAGGTAAATAAAGGTCTCTCCCTCTCGATAGAGAGAGAGAGAGAGAGAGAGAGAGAGAGAGAGAGAGAGAGAACAGACTCATAGAATAATTTATTCTTATTTAGGTTTCTAGAAGTTTCCGAATAAATTTTTACAAATCTCAATAGTCTGCTAATAATTATGTATTATCACTCGATGAAGATGAAAGCCAATGCATTCAATTAATTTTTCAAAACGAATTTATTTATGTTTTGTAAATTACATACATCTTATTTTTTTTTTTACAAATTTAATTTACAATAAGCAAAAATCTCTCAAAAATTCACTTATCGGTAAATTCGATACTCGAACCTCCGTTATATATCATAAATAGTTCATATTTGTTCGCAGCATCTTGTAAGTCGACAAACAATTTTTTATTTTAAACAAGAGCTTTCGAAATTCTTTTTGGCAGGAATACATCATATTCACTCTCTAATTCAGCCACGATTTTCTGTCCGTATTCGGTCGCCGCAGTCCTCAAATTTGTGATCATATAGTGCTGTCCCTTGGCCATATCCTTGATTTTTTTAGCTGGGAGATAGCCGTCACGAGCGAGTGCGTTTAACTCTGAAAGATCCATCTGAAGTCATCAACGTTTATCAAGAGTTACTATTAAATTTAAAAAAGAATATAAAGTCTTTTTAATAATCCCTAGTCAAAAAAAATTATTAAATTCTATTTGAGTCCGATTTAAAGTAAATAGGAATAAATAGAATTACCGAATTGGAAAAAGTCGCCCTATTAAGGATTCATAGGATTAAATTGGATTGAAATTTTTTGTACCGGATGAAATATTCCGATTTAAGTATATTTGATATTTGCAAATAGGATTTAATAATTTTTTCTGACTAGGGATAAGATGTTTACCTTAAAATTCTTTCAAATTTTTAATCGTCTGGTTGTGGATGATTAGCTAGAAGCGGCTGTTGGCTGTCAAAAGTCGACTGTCGGATGTCGGATATGAGTCGTGACCATCCTCCCAAGCACCGGCGCATTACCACTACGAATTTCTGCCTGGTGCATTACAACCAATCGAATCGTCGAATACAGAGCACCCACCATCAATAAATGTGTTTTATGCTGTGGGTGTTAACGAAATTATTGTTGTCGACCACTCAGATCAGTACACGTAGCACCGTCCAATCACATCGTTCTTGTCTCGGTACACTAGCACTGCTTTCGTTTACTGAGGCACTGATATCTAACTGCTGTATCAGTAATTGTCGGAGTGTCAATATACCCATACGGATAACTTTTGTTTAACTCTACAAATCTTCTCTTACCGTACACGGGCTTACATGTCTTTATTTCATTTTGAGTTACCACTTCGTGGAATCTAGTTCGTCGAATGACAAAGTTTGATAATACTATCTTATTACTTGGTGATGTAATCATTTCCCGAATGCTATAAAAATTTATTTGCTTACTCGTAGAATAATGTATTCTTATGCCTTTTACTTTACATACGAAATCTTCGCTACCATCCGGTTTTCTACATTTGTATGCATAAAATTTTGGACCTCCGGAGACAAATGAGGTTATATATGTGCCGTCACCGTGACTAACCAGTTCATCTGTGAGTTCTCCTAGAGCCACGCCCGTCGGTAAATCTTGCTCCTCTTCTCTACTAACGTAAAAAACAGAGTCAGTATCGTAGTACAGTGCTCGTGGCCCTAAAGTATGTAGATATTTAAATAATTCCAGTCGTGCTTGCGCAGTTGTAAAAGCTGCGACGCAACACTCATTGTAGGAGATGAGAGTGAAGCTTCTGTTATGTAACACCAGTTAACGTAAAGCGTCTCATCATTGACCGGTAAAATCCCATTGACCTCTATCTCTGGACTAGTAAGTAGTTCTGTCAATCTTTCCGGTTTAGTGACAACTTCTGTCTTTGTTAGATTTTCGCGCTGTCCAAACTTTCCCCATAGCGAGATTAAACATAATTTTGCAACTGACCTTAAACCCACGTTATGATTAATCATGCTCTTGTTTAAATTTATACCATCGGTAAGTTCCAAATCTCTCACGTACGCGTCTTTGTCTTGCTCCGTTACACAATTAGATCGGTATCCCGACGCTATAGTTTTTTGCGCAAAAAACTCGTTAATGTTTTCAGCAAATATACCACCTTTACCATGTTCTTGATTGTACTGCGTCATTTCGTATTGCCAAATGTCATAAACACGTTTGATAATATATATACACTTGACAGCCTTTTTAACTTCTTCCGAAACCCACGTACCTCGTAAGATACGATCATTTGGATCTTGATGTGGGCAATCTTCCTGAATCATCTGTTCGCAAAACATACGGTATAACAAAAATATCAGCTTGTCATGTATTCGTACCGGTAGCACTGGATGATACAAGTTTGATGGTGCTAATACATCACATTTGATTAACCCATTAACTTTATAGATGTCATTGTCCGGGTCCATGATACATCTGCATTCCTCTTGCCCAATATATATTGTAGGATCCCAATAGGGTATTTACTGCGTTTGAAAATATAAGGATGTGGTGAACAAATATCCACGTACTTGATCTTTTCTTGCGTTTGGCAATCAAATATTTTGACAGTGTTACCTGTTTGACCGCCGAAAAATGCATCGCGGGAGTTGGGTTGGGTTGGGTTGGGTTGGGTTCAATGGAATTTGATTCACGTCATCGATATTCTCTTCGATAAACATTCAAAGTTCTTCGTTCTCCACAATCTCGTTTCGGAAAGTACACTCCCATTTTTCGATCAATTTATAATTATTGTTTTTTATGTTTTTACTTATAGCCAAAGTTTTCTCATATCTATCATCCATTGAATCTCCGGCTGTCAAAGCAACATCTCGGTTTATTCTATAGCAGCGAGGACAACCATGCCAAAAACAACCATCAAATTGCAGTACCAAACCTCTGTGACTTTCACCTTCTTGTGGGTTACTGTAACCATCGACGACGATACCTTCGCGTAATCTTCTTTCACGACATTGATCAGCATGCTCAATAGAACGGTTAAGAATACGTTTCTCCATCCAAGAGAGTCCATGTACAGCTATTTTGGATTGATTATCAGCTTTTCTATAACCGCCTGATGGTACGATGCCTGTTTGATTCTTCTTTAAGAATTTTTCCTAAAAACGAGCATACAAGTCGAGACTATTGTCGTACATTCCACAAAAGGGTCCACGTTATATTTCAGAAAAATTTTTCGAAAGGCTAAGCATGCTAATCTTAAAATCGTAACGTCTTGTCTGCAGTATTTTTCAATTTCTTGTTGAAAACTGAATATGTAACCGTGTGATGATTGTTTGTTGTACCACTCCAAAAAACTTGGTCTTTTCTTGACAGTCATAGAATCTGGTGAATATACATCTAATGGTGGCAACGGACCCACGTATATCTGGTTCTGTGGTGTGTTAAATAAGTGTGGGAAAATACCTTTTCCCATTTCTCCTAATCCATAGGCTTTTGCTTAACGGCATGTGAAAATAATTTAAACTATCTATAAACTTTACATGTAAAATATCTAATAAAATTATTTTTGACCCATTCATCACCACTGATGGTGGGAAACGCTCATTATTGTATTTTTCAACAATATACTTAAATATAAATAGTGCGTCTTTATCCCTTGTGAATTATGAGCTATACATATAACTTTTCTAAAATTCTGCCGTGGTATCAATGCAAGATCGATGAATTGCTTTACAGGGTTATTTTTGAAGATATTAATTGGATGTAGCTAATGGCCAAGATTACTACCAAAATTGTGAAATAAATAAAAACGATATATTTAACTTGCGACATTTCGGTCACTTTATTAAAACCCTCTTCAGGCAACTAATGAACAATACAAAATACAACATATTACAGACCACTTAAAATAATAATAATAATTTAACAAATCAATTTTTATACAACAATGAAACTTACATTATGTGTTAGTTTCGATAGTGTTACGGAGAACTATCCGTTCGTCAATGTAAACTGAAGTAAAAAATTTCAAATATATACCAAAAATTGGTGTATTGGTGTGTGTATATGTTTATGCGCAAAATGGATGTATGTATGACAATGTATTCATGGTATTGGTTGGCGAGTAGGTGGGGCGCAGCCCACTCCGACGAGTTTGAGAACGGAGAGAGGTATCAGGTGAACATATCATTGGCAGGGGTGTGGCATGAGATGCAACGCCTGTACGTGAAAAGAAACGAGATATACCCAACCCAACCCAACGCACTGTAACGTGCTCTTCTGATATCTGTTCCGCTATCGTATGTGAGTTTAATGTAGGAAGGAGATAGAAATTCGAAATTGCTGATCATGGTGCTATATTCTTTTGGAAGTTTATTGATCTCAAATTGTTTGTTCATATATTTTTTTGTGTATGTATGTCTAGTGCTTGAGAAAATAATCTTTTTCCTTTATTAGTTGCATAATCTAAAATTTTTACTGTATCAAAGTTTATAGTGTAATTATTTTTTATTCTATGTATGTGTAAGGATGAATTTCTATCTTCTTCTATGTATTTCTTATGGTGTTCTTTTATTCTCAGTGTTCACTAACGCAATTGGACGTGTTTATGATTCTCACGCTCCGTTTCGCACGTTCGTAGTAAGCAAACTGCCCTCTCCATGGATTACTCCACAAATCAAACGCCTTATCAAAGAGCGCAACAAGGCATGGAAAGCTTTTAAAAGAATGCACTCCAACGACGCCCGCATGTGGGTATCTATCGTACAATTTATCTTTTTAAACAATTTTAGATTATGAAACTAATAAAGGAAAAAGATTATTTTCTGAAGCACTAGACATACATACACAAAAGAAATATATGAACAAACAATTTGAGATGAATAAACTTCCAAAATAATATAGCACCATGATCAGCAATTTCGAATTTCTATCTCCTTCCTACATTAAACTCACATACGATAGCGGAACAGATATCAGGAGAGCACGTTACAGTGGGTTGGGTTGGGTTGGGCATATCTCGTTTCTTTTCACGTACAGGCGTTGCATCTCATGCCACACCCTTACCAATGATATGTTCACCTGATACCTCTCTCCGTTCTCAAACTCGTCGGAGTGGGCTGCGTCCCACCTACTCGCCAACCAATAGCATGATTACATTGTCACACATATATTCATCTTTGCGCATAAACATATACACATACCAATACACCAATTTTTGGTATATATTTGAAATTTTTGAATTTAATTTACATTGACGAAGGGATAGTTCTACGTAACACTATCAAAACTAACACATAATGTAAGTTTCATTGTTGTACAAAAATTGATTTGTTAAATTATTATTATTTATAAGTGGTCTGCAATATGTTATATTTTGTATTGTTCATTAGTTGTCTGAAGAGGGTCTTAATAAAGTGACCGAAACGTCGCAAGTTAAATAAATCATTTTTATTTATTTTAACAATTTTGGTAGTAAACTTGGCCATTAGCTGCAGCCAATTAATATCAATCAAAAAACTACGATTAGCTGCAATTTCACCATTATTTTTGAAGATGTATTCACGAATCCCACAATAATCACATTTTAAAGAAATGTCATTAATCTCGATACAAAAAGTGCAGACTTGTTGAACAACACACAGATTGAGAATGTGGATTTTCTTCTGGGCGTCCCCCAGAACTTCTGTAGTTGGTTGAGTCTCAAAATTATAAAATAAGAATATATACTTTGATGTTTGTTTCTCCTCCTTCCCTACCGTTTGCATGTAACACAGATGTCTATGTGGTAAATATAATTTGCACGTGTGACAAAATGATACACCACACTCATGTTTTCTATTCTTCAAACGTACTGTTCTAAAACAAATTTGATATGTTTTGATATTATCGCATACACTCTCATTTCTGCTGAACGATCCTTTTTTAAATGATGTTCGTAACAGAGATCACCAGAAAACAATCTGAAACAGGGTTTACAGTTTTTGAGATTTTCAGACGTATCACACTGTGGTACTGACATACACTTGTAACCCTTATTAGAACATCTGTGATCCTCGAGTCGACAATAACTTTTGTTGCAATATATGCAATAGCCGTTACTTCCGCTGGCGCCTATTAAATTGAGTATTGGTTGGAAGTGCTTTGTACGCTCGTAATACAACAGACCCATTACTTTGACGAATACTATTCCAATAATCATGTAGTTTTCCTGTACGTATCTGTCCTCTGATTGAATACGCATATGCTGTGACTAAAGCCCGTGGTAGACAAAGATTGTCGTTGTTCTTAATGCATAAAATAGTTTTTTTATATACTGTACTTTCTTTCAAGCGAACCCGACCACGTCCTACTGTACCTTTTACAATGGCACAACTAATCGATAAGTTATCAGTGGCATCGAAATCATTGGCACTTTGCACAGCATTAAATAGCAACTCCCAAAGATCTTCGGAATAGAAATTCTGAATTGGTCTAAACGAAAGCCACAATGGTCCATGGTTAAATCTTTCAAAATTCATGGTTATACCTATAAAGTCAGTGGGGTCACATCTGCGACCTAGGTTTGGTGAAGATCGTGTGTACAGGCCTCTAACGAATCGTAAATATTCACGTTTGGTGGCGGTGGCGCTATAGTTCCGTGGACTTCTCTTCCTTCGTATCCAAAACGACGATAACATCTGGACATTTCATTTTGAATGATAAAACGAGGTTCAGATCCTTCGCGTGTCTGTAAAAAAATTCCTGTCAAAGAAAAGTAACATTTGAAAAAAATATTAAAAATTTCGATATATACGCGATGTTACCTTGATTGTTCATCGCTTCCTCTTCGAGTGAATCAGTACTACTGCTACTGGTGCTTGAATCAGTACTACTGCTACTCATGTTTGAATCAGAATCGGAATGATATATATTTTCCGAGTGGTTTAAGGATGATAAATCTAAAATTTTAGTATTGTGTTAAGAGTTTAATAATGAAACAATTTATTAAAGAAATGCTGAATCAACACTAACCTTCTACTGATTCGATATTAGGTCGATCATCTGTTGATGGATCCATTTCTGAAATTTATAAATATTGAAATGTATTAATATTAAATTATTGTTCAATTGTAACACTCAATACTTACTTTGGTCCATGTTAAATTATGAGGTGTTCGGTCGTTGATCATCTTCATAATTGCATTGCATTATTACTTCATCACCTTCAGTGTCGTCAAGCATTTGATTGATTACTAAAAAATTAATATCGTATTGTTAATAGAATACATTTTTATTAAAATTTACAGTATAAAAATTATTACTTACAATGGCGATGAAATATACGTGTAGCTAACGGGCTTGTGCGTTGATTGCGTTGTTCTACTGAACGCACAACAATCGCAAGTATATCGCGATTGTGAAAAAGCCCGATACCGAACATATAGTCCGTTGTGGTTACGTCACAATGCAACAGAAGATAATGCAATTTCTTACATAGAACTTCTAATGGTAAATTTTCCAGATCTTTTTCCCAACTAGAACCGCACATTGTACGCACGTATGGCCCGCGAGCTTTCGCTATACGTAAAGCTGTCCTCAAAATCTTAATTAAATGGCTAAAAGTGGCTCTAACCATTCTAACGTATGTTGTGTTTCTTGTACACTGATTAATCATTCATTTTTCATTCTCTTATATATTAGCGAGCGATATATTAAATGGAGAATGAATCGTGATTAGCGCTCAGCTCGCAGCTGCGCTGAGATTGCATTTATTTTTCTATAAACGTTTTAAATAATATTCAGCTGAGATTTGTTATGTTTTATTATACGTGACAATATCTCTTTAGCCAGTAAACATCTTTGTTCTCCTTAATTTTAGGTAAGAACTACTGTAGATGTATGATATAAAATTTTTATTTTCAAACGTTTGTATAAAGTATTGTTGCATACACAGCTATAGTACGTCACATTTTTTCTGTATGAGTTCATTACTTCAAACACAATGCTTATCGTACTTAAATATTCTTCGTACACGTGGTCCAGTTACCGATAACATTTTGTCCAGTAGCTTAAAAGAAATGACATTGTGCTGACACATAAATACGTGTCTTCCAAGATAAACAAACTCCCGTCACACGATCCGTTCTGTACCGAACCCACAGCTATCATCGTGTTCTGCCGCGAGGGATGAAAAATGCTGATAAGAAATTTTAAGCTATACGTGAACAATATGACATCATACCGTAACAATTGTACATCTTTACAAATGTACGGTAGCGCCACCTTCAAACGCTACAGAAAGATGCACTCATTGCGCGAACACGAAAGTATATATTAAAAAATTTATTGTGCGCGCAAAATATGTTTCCGCCTCCGGCGACTGAGCTACTATACGATGGGTTTGGAGAATCGTCCGATCAGCCCCAGGAAGAAGTTCGACAACCACCAGTGAATCCACGATTAGAATTAATACTCCAAGGACATCAGCGGCGTAATTACCCAATTTGCTATATAGTAACTTTCGTGAACGTGTGCGGGCAGATATTAGTGTGGAAGAATTATTATAGAATTTACAGTTGGAGCCGGGTTGGACTGCTGGTCATATTACACCGTTACGGAGTGCATCCCAACTCTCAGTTGAAGAAATAAGTGTGCTGGAATCGACATTAAATATACAAAGATAAGAAGACATTCTCATTACTATTAATACTACTTAATGCTATCAATATAAGAAAATAAGATAAGAATGAATCGTATGTAGACAGTGTTCTCTCCCAGAGCAAGTCTTATCACTTACGTCATTCTCATTATAAAAATTTTTCAATTTATAGTCTAGACCGGCTTTTTTTATTATACTTGCATTGGTCTCGTAAAAAGGTTGCTGTAGTTCTAAAATCGTTGTGCTGTATCCAAAATGGACTATAAACATTTTCATTTGTTATTATTTGATACTATTCGTCTTAAACCGACTGTTGTCAGAAGCAGACGTGTTTACATAGTAGTTCTCCCCAAAGTAACAAACATAATTACAACCGTTATGGCACTTCATGACCAATAAATTGGTCAGTACCTAAAAAAAGGGCTAGAAATAGCCCAGGTGAGACAAACACACAGAAAAAAAAGTTAACAGACTACTGGCTAAGTAACTCACCTATAGAAACCTCAAATAAATTCGAAAAGCTACAAACGG
>JAWWEQ010049219.1:0-13972 GCA_035583055.1 Torymus tubicola
TTAAAAATTAATTAAAGGAATCAGAAAATTAAGTTTGAGGAAGCTACGGGCCAATGAATTGGCAGCGGTTTTTTTTCTTCAATTTTGGTTTTTTGGATGATTTGATACCGCCATCGTATTTCTCGTATTATAACATAAATAATTTGTGAAAATCATGCAAATATCTTAAAAATTGATAAAGTTGTTAAAAAACAAATGAAAATTTTTATTTATTTTTTTTTTTTAATAGGATGATTTTTGACTAAAGATAGAATAAACCATATATTATATGATGTAAAAACTGTAGTTTCATAAATAATTGAGTTGGTATAAAATACTTAGACGGTAATGTCATTTCGATAAGAACTGTGCAACATACCGACTACGTGTTAGTGATTATGGGTGTTATATTACATATCCAACATGTAAGACAGCTAAACAAGCGTTATGAATTGTATTTTCTCGTTGGACAAACTGTGGTGTTGTTGTACTGTTCTCACGGTGATGAGTTGCTCTCGTCTGCGTACTGTAAGTCGGGTAATGCTTATCACCTATGGCGGAATGTGATGAGTTTGCATGGCTCTCACGGGGTTGTTCCACGCTTGTCAATAAATTCGTATATCAGCACATTCTTACAGGTGTAAGCTGTGTCGGTTAATAAGGATGTTTTGTCCTTATGTGACTACGATTATCAGTTCTCACTCGTATCCCGCACGGGACGGTACTCTACGCTGAGATGCGAGTGTTCAAGAAATATTTTGTGGGTGCCTCCCGCACCGGCTCGCGTGTATGTCTCGGGGGCCTAGAACGTCAGGGAGAAACGTCAAGTGATATCGGCAGTGAGTCATCCGTCGTATCTGTGGGTCACGACGACGATCCAGGGACCTCCTTTGTCGGCGTACGCGCCACCGAAGATCTTACCGTAGGTATATACCGTCGGACGCACCAGTCCACCAGACGGAAATAGAGCTCCTCGCCGGCGAAGAAGCCGCCAAGGAGGTCGATATACCGGCGGACGCACCAGTCCACCAGGCTGAAATGGAGCTCCTCGCCGAAATATCGGATTCCGATACTTCGGTTGGTCATGAGGACGACATTGACGTGGAGTCTCTGTCAGGAAACTCCACGAGCTCCTTTCAATGCAAGATACATCTGCTGTTGCTTCAGGCCGAAGCAGATAACAGCTGCGCCAGAACCAGTAGTAGCAGCAATAGTAGCACCATCAGCAGCACTACCACTACCAGCATCAACACGGAAGGTGGCTTCAAAGGCTTTAAAGATGCTGTGGTGTCTGGGCTAGAGACTATGGCCCAGCTCATAAGCGACTTAGAGCAGCAGCAACTGGCAGAAGAAGACGAGTCACTTGCCGAAACTCGTGCGCCGGGGCCCTCGAACCGTATCGCGTCGAAATAGCTGTATATATTGCGGTCGGCGTTTTTATATAGAGCGTCTATTTCAGAAAGTTAAGTGGTAGTACTGCCAGCGGTGCCACGAGAAGGTGTGCCCCACATGCACCAATATAAAGTGTCGATTTTTATAGTGTGTGAATAAAACAATAAAAAAAAACTATATATAAAAACAATAAAACAATAAAACTACATAAAAACTATTTGTGAAGGTGCTGGTGATTCTTCACATAATACAGTAATGGGGTAAGTTATTTTATGTTTAATCAATCAATCAATCTCTCTCTCTCTCTCAACAACTTTTAAAATTAAAAAATGTGTGTGTATGTGTATATGTGTGTATGTGTGTGTATCAGCATAATTGGGTCGCCCCGCGCTACGGTGCCTGTATCAGCTTTCTTAACCTTGACCTCTGGCTGGCGCCTGTGGTCGGGGTCAAGTTTGTTGTGACTGCCCATAGCGCGGTGTATACTACTGACGTGTCAAAGGACAATGACAAACTAAGGTAATACGATTATAAATCTGATATTTATAGTTTTAAGGTCAGTCATACTTCAGACATTGTGTCACAAACATGGAATTCAAAGAACAAAACGTCAAATTATCAGTAATTAATTTTGATCCGTTAGTTGAACAACAAAATATACAATCACGCCATGGAGAATTACTTCCGAATAACATTCGAGCAATATTTTGTGGTCCGTCGAATTGTGGCAAAACCAATGCATTACTTCCTCTTCTAATACACCCTAGTGGACTTAAATTTGAAAACGTATATGGGAGCGTCCGCCAGAAACCAGCCGCTCGCCGTTGACTTTTTAATTTTATTACTTTTGAGCTGTAGTGCGCGCGCTCGCTGGCTGGTTTCTGGCGGACGCTCCCATATATCTATTCAAAGTCGCTAGAACAGCCGAAGTATAAGTTTTTAGAATAAAATCTATAGATGGATTTAAATATTTTCCATTCAGAGAATATGATGCCGTAATACCGGTAGATGATGTGCTACCAAATTCCACCATGGTATTTGATGATGTAGCCTGTGAAAAACAAGATAATATAAAGAGTTTTTTTGTATGGGAAGGTATAAGAACTTGGATTGCTTTTACCTCTGTCAATCATATGCTCACACTCCAAAACATTTGGTTCGGGATAATGTTAATCTATTGTTATTGTTTCAGCAAGATGATATGAATCTAAGACATATTTATCGTGACCACGTCAATACAGACTTTAACTATTCAAAATTTAAAGAACTGTGCTCAAAGTGTTGGAATGATGATAAACATGGTTTCTTACTTATCGATAGAGACGATTCGCTTAACAATGGAAGGTATAGGAAAGGTTTTGACAAATTTCTTATAAATATAAGAAACCTAAAATAAATTAAAGTTTGAAAAGTCAAAGCATTAACATGGCAAATTTCCAACGAGAAATAAGTGTTCTTAGTCAACTGGCAAAATGAAGAGAGGCAGTTAAACAAAAGTATAAACTGTTACAACAAAATAAGAATATTTTCGAAAAAGCTTGAGATGAAACATTTAAACCTATAACTGATCCTCTTGGAACACTTATAAATATTACAAAAACAATAAATTCACCAGCAGGAGAGGTTAGGAATAAGTATAACTCAACTCAACAAAAGAGCCTAATGATAGTTTAGAAGTCAAAGATATTGAGGAGCTTGATAATCTATCGGATAGCTCAGTACAAAGCAGCCTGATTGAAACTGTGCGACAAGTCAATACATCTGATACATTTGAAACAGCTGAAGCGAGCAAGAAGAGAGGTCTGAAATATATAATGAAAAGTATTTATCACTCCTCAGGGAAAAAACTAAGCACTTTGACACTACATTTGGGGTTAGAGAAGATGAAAATGTATTGAAAATTGGTGATTTATTAGTAAATTTCACACAAGATTTTGTAATTGTTCAAACTGTAAAATATCCAAAGACTTCTGGACTTCTTGAACTTATCTTTAAGAAGCAGCCTGATGCAAACTATATTACTTCTCAAGACATTGCTAATTATCGAAAAATTATTGAAGTGACGAATGCATTTAGAAACGATTACAAAGAAGATCAGCCTATTCGTCGTTCCACCAGTAATAAGTATAAAACTTACATTTCACCGTTTTTCAACAAATCACTGCGTCGCTCACCTATTCAAGGAAAGGGACTTTTACCACGATATAAAATTGCCAGAAAAAATACTGTTACTGATTATATTTACTGGGATAATCCAAACGAACTAGTCGATTGACTTCGTTTGTTGGTAGCTGAGTTTGCAGCTGGTAATCATAGTCATACAAATGAAATAAACTCGATTATTAAAGAACTTCGTGAAGTAGGTTGTATAATATGAAGAAAGTACATTTTGACACATGTGATCCAATTATCCATACAATGTACGTTTGGACTTTTGCTAGCCGAGCAGCACGTCGTGGGAAATGGGAACAAATGGCATGTGATCGAGAACGTTTTAAAATGAGAATTGAAAAATTAAGTAAAATCATTAGTCCAGTAATCGAGTCCAAAATTAAAAAAATACTTTAGCAGGACTCTATAATAAAAATGTTTTTTCTAAACTGTATTCAGTTTCAAAATGAGCGTGGATGTGTTTGGAAGACAGCTCAGTGCTGTGGAAGGTAGTCGTGAACCTCCTGGTATTAGGTATAAAGTTACTGCTGACGGTCACTTTGACGTTGATAACAAAAGTTTATGCAATGTTGCCGAGCCTATCCAATCACGTGATGCGGTTAACCTAGATACCCTGCAGGGTCTCATTAGACTAGAAATCAAAAGCTTGTATGAGGTAACTACTAACTTGAGAGAACAATTGAATAACTTAGAAGCTACTATTGAGGCTCATAGAGATGAAATTGATAGACAAATTTTAAAATTACGAAACATGAAATATAGAAAAATCACAAAATTAGAAAATATAGAAAATATAAAACCAGATAGTTAAATAGTTTTATGAGCCTGTGAAAAACCTATATAAATGCAGTACTTTGTCAATTTATATTTAGTAGTAGAAAATTATCGAAAGTAGCAAGAGGTCTTCAGACAGCTACAGCTGGACACAATACTTATAGATAGTTCTTTATGTATAAAGTTTATCATTTACTAACTCATTAAGAATGGATAAATCAAATATTACTGCAAATAGCAACATACCACATGACAAACTTCAAAATCATAAAGATACAGAAAAAGATAAACAAAAGAGCGAATCTAAGTGGAAAAGTTTTGTGAATAAATTTTCTTCTAATACTGTTTCCTTACCCGAACAATAAAATTACAAGAGATTCAAATAAAACATAAGATGCCAGAACAAGTGGTTAAAGAACTTCATAAGCCGGCTCGACGTAATTACAAGCGTTGAAAGTTTGTTATACGTAGCTTGGATGAAACTTGGCAAGCAGATTTAGTGGAAATGCAGCTATATGCTCGAGAAAACAATGGTTATAGATATATGCTTACTGTCATCGATATATTCTCAAAGAACGCATGGGCTGTTCCTGTGAAACAGAAAACTGGCGACGATCTTACAGCTGCAATGGAATACATCTTGCAACAAGGTCTCATACCTAAAAATTTACAAACTGATCGAGGCAAAGAATTTTACAATACTACATTTCAAAGTCTGATGCAGCGTTATAAAATTAATTCAACATATAGTAATCTCAAAGCATCAATTTGTGAACGTTTCAATCGCACCCTTAAGCAAAAAATGTGGATGCATTTTAGATTGCATGGAAAGTACAAATGGCTTGATATCTTATTCGATTTATTGAGAAATTACAATAACAGCAAGCACCGTACCATTGGAATAAAACCAAAGGATATAACAATGGCTAATGAAGCGGAAGTACTTAAAAAATTTACTGATAAGACTGTAGTTGTTAAAAATCCAAAATTTAATTTTGGTGACAATGTCCGTGTAAGCAAGATTAAACATGTTTTCGAAAAAGGCTACACGCCTAATTGGTCGACAGAAATTTTTACTGTGAATTGTGTAATGTCTAATAAACCAATCACTTATGAGTTGCAAGATTATCAAAATCAACCCATTGCTGGTGGCTTCTACGAGCAAGAGCTGCTCAAGGTTAAATATCCAGATGATTATCTTGTAGAGAAGGTGCTTAAGAAGAAGGAACATAAGGTTTACGTCAAATGGTTGGGATTTGATAATTTACATAATAGAGGGATAAGTAAATCAGATTTGCAAAAGTTTGGTAGCTAAAGTATCTGTCTTCTGTGATATCAAGCAACTCTTATGTCATGTGGACTCAAGGCTAATTTCACCTGTTTCCGAGTAATAGTTTTCAAGATGTAAGTGTTGTTTACGTTAAAGGTTTCAAGAAAAAGCAATGGCTGGAACAATACAATCTAAACGTATATGATATGAGTGACATGGGCTGCCCAACACTACACAGATTAAAGTCTGACATGTTACAGCAATTATGCCCTCACCACAGACTAGCTTCCAAGGTCAATTGTGCACATAAGAATGTACTACTACTCAGAAAATGTTATCATACCATCACTGAAGCAACTGGAGCGAAGAAATTTTAAAATGTCAATGTGACACCATTTAGAAGAGATTGTATTCAATGTATACTTAAGGGTCCATACCACTTTACACGCTTAAAATTTAAGATATATTTATGAATTCTTTTTTATAGTTTCTATAATAGATATCGATATGAATCTTTTTGAGTTTAATAAAGGCACCCTTAAGGTATAGAAAACAATTTTTTTTTTAATTTTACATTGTTTATTAATGTACTATTGTAGCAACAGTTGAGCGTCTCTAATAAACGGATGTTGATGGCGTGCGTTATTTTGAAGCGAGAAATCATCGGAAATACAAAACTCAAAAAATTTAGATTCAGTAGGACTGTGGCTATCGCCGGAACTAGGATAATTAAGTTTCATGCAAAAATATCAAAATGCCGGCTGTTAAAAAAAAATCGTTTCGAAAAATCGTGTTTTTTTGCTTCTTTTTTAGGTTGATGAATATAGTTAAAATTAAAATTTTATCGTAATCATAGATCCGGCGATAGCCACACATGTGACGAAGACGTGGTCAAAATTTTGTAATGATCGGTTGAATACTTTCTGAGAAATCGTGCACGCCAACCGGAAAAAAGTGGTTTTGAGAAAAACGAGTTTAAAGTTTGAAGCCGCAGTGATCGGATCCTTTTGAAATATTTACACAGCATTTTTTATGTTTTCCTTTCGAAATCCATCAAAAAAAAAATATCGATTTTTTGAAAGTGATAAAGTGGTATGAACCCTTAAAGCTTATAAATAAATTATATAAACATTTGTAAACAAATTTCATAGAAATAGCTTGAAATTTAAATATTGCGCTGTTTTATATTATTTTTACCCTAACTACGCTATCCACCAATCCTTGAACTTTTATTAAGTATATTAAAGATATGAATTCTTATAGTTTACAGGATGTGCATTGCATCAAATTATAAAAGTCAAATATAAACGAGAAATCTTACGAGAAGCAATTATAGACACTTTCATTCTATTGGTATTACTAAATATAATTTATTCTAATAATTAAGTGATTTTTTAATTTGTAAGTACAACGAAAGAGCATGCATAAGGAGAGCACAGTTAAAATACTCTTAAGTTCTAAGAACCAAGAGCGATAAGGTATACACGAATAGCGGCACAAAGAGGAGATGCGATAACGTAGACCGCCGAGCATGACGCATAGCACAGAGATCGCTTAGCAACTGTAATAATTAAGATATTCGTTGAATACGTTGATATTAGTGATCATATACGGTTATTTTTTATTTGGCGGTGGCAAAAAGCGGCCCTCGCCGCCGGGGACTTATACGCTTATAAGAGCGCGCTTATATACTAATCAGAGCACGCTCGCACCGCGCCGCTCCCGCGCGCACCTTATACGCTATTAGTAATGCGCCCCCGCTGCCCCGCGCGCACCTTATACGCTATTAGCAGTGCGCCCCCGTCGCCCGCGCCCACCTTATACACTACTAGCCGTGCGCGTCCGCGCCCGTGCCGCCGCCGCCCGCCGCGGGGGTCTTCAAAGACTTCCCTAAAGTTTTGAGAAAAAAATCTATAATGTAATTACATCTCAGCGATAGGAGCGATAAGAGCTGTGCAACTGTGTGCATATTCAAAAACGTTACGTGCATGTTACGTTATCGAAGACTCCATCGGTAACGTCATCAACGTGCTCTACCGACAGGTGCCTCCGCTTGTTCTCACCTGCACAGGTGTGCACCTGGGGCGAGTAGTGGGGGGATCCAGAACCTGCCGTCCTTTTCAGGACCGCTATATAATAATGCCACGTAGGACATACTATTTAATATTTCTCTAAACACACACACACACTCCCACACACACACACACACACACTCACACACACACACACACACACTCTCCCACACACTCACATACATACGTATAGACTCGCATAGGTATATACACCCACATGCATACAGATCTCTCTCTCTCTCTCTCTCTCTCTCTCTCTGTTTTTTGGCTTTTTTTGGCCCGCTCCGGCGTTCTTGTTGCAAAGCGGAGTTGCTGAGGATTCTAATACATGTTCTGATAATGGGTATGACTTCGAATTCCTGGATTGAAAGTGTTTTTACCATTATAAGTATACTGGATTTCTAACCTCACTTCTGAGAATTTTGGGTACTACGCTGCGTAATATTATAGATCGCAATATTTCGCTAATAAATTATGGATAGTAACGGGTTCGAATTATTTCACATATGTCATATGAACGCACACTCGATTGAACCGCATCTTAATGATATTCGAGCTTTAGCTTTAAGTCATAATAATAATAATAAAATACATGTGATAGCGATTTCTGAGTCTTAGCTTAAACCTAAAAAGCACTCGATTCTAGGGTATACTCTGATTCGTCAAGATCGACTAACTGGTCAAAAAGGCGTTGCATTTTATGTTAGTAATACTTTGAAGTGCACGGTCGTATCGCAATCGCTTCAGTCTGAAATTTATGTTTTAAGGCCTGAATATTTATTTATTTTGTTGCAAGTTGCATCACTTAAATTACTGATTGGAGTAATTTACAGTCCACCAAAATGCGGATACTGGTCGAATGTCGAAGAAGCGCTAGTAAATTATAATGTCCAACAGGATTACATTATTATAGCTTGCGATTTTAATATAAATTGGCAACTTCCGTCTGCCACGCCGACTAAAATCCTACGTACGTCTCTCAATATATGTGGGCTGGAAGTACTGCCGTTCAATCCAACACATCACCAGGGTACCCGATCTACGATAGATTATATATCCGTTAGCGACACCACCCGTTTACTGTCGCATTTCGGCAACCGATTGAGCGAATCGAGTCTGTCGACGCTAAAGTAGAATTCTTCATGGACACTATTCAGCGCATTTACGATGCCCATGCTCCATATATTACGTTCATGCCGAAGAAAAGAAAAGTTCCCTGGATGAACTCTAACATCAGAGCGCTGATTAGAGGCCGTAACGCTGCGTGGACTAAGTTCAGGCGCACGAGGCGACACCAGGACTGAGATGAGTATAAGAGGCTTCGCAACCTACTCAAAATTACGATACTTAATGCCATCGCTGGATATCATCGCAATGCTATAGCTTCAGCTAATAACTCCAAGGAACTTTGGCAACATCTGAATAAGCTATTTCTGAAATGCTATATTGAATAGCATTTTCTATACCGTGCGATCTCAACGACCTTAATCGGCACTTTGCAGGCAACTTTAATCCACCTCCACTAAGTAACAGAATATCTACGGCCAGAATACCACCAGACGAAAGATTCTATTTTAATTATGTGCAATATGAAGAAATAATCGAAGCGGTCAGATCATCGCGATCGAACGCCATAGCCCAGGTCGATATTCCTGTTAAAGTTTTGAAGGATGGCCTACCTGTCCTTCTGCCCGTATTATCAAATATTTTCGATTGCTCCCGTCAGTCAGGGGTATTTCCAGCACAATGGAAACGAGCGATAATACGACCACTTCCAAAATGTCGAATACCGAAGAAGCTAATGACTTTAGGCCAATTAGTATACTGTGTGCTACGGCTAAGATTTTAGAATCAGAATCACATAAGCAAGTTTCTGCATTTGTTTGCAGGCATGACTTAATCGACCCTTTACAGTCAGGGTTCCGCAAAGGTCATAGCACCCACACAACACTCATCAAGGTCGTCGACGACATTAGAGAAGAGGTTGAAAATGACAGGATTATTGTAGCAATTGCAATCGATCTTACTCGTGCTTTTGATCTAGTGAATATTTCGCTCTTAATTGATAAACTGAAGATCTTGGGTTTCTCCTATTCGGCGTGTGAATGGTTTAAATCTTGTTTGTCAAACAGAGCACAGTTAGTCCTAAGCCCTGCAGGCGAAAAGTCAGAGCTTATCACACGTAATGTCGCCTTACCGCAAGGAAAGATCAATGGACCTCCTCTTTTTCCCTTTTCGCTAACGACATGCCAAGACCGCTAAAGCATTGTAATTATCATGTTTATGCAGATGATTTGACCATATATTGCAGTGGCTCCTTCAACGGCGTGGACGGAATCATTGATAAGGTTAACGCAATTATGCTTAAATTACTTATTGCTTACGCAATCTCTATGATTGGGCTACGGATAACGGTCTCGTCATTAATCCTAAAAAAACGCAGGCGATATGGTTTGGATCAAGGGGCTACATTTCAAGATTAGACACAGGTCAACTCATGTAGCCTTCTCTCGTTGGTCAGCCAATCCACTATCATAAGCAAATTAAGTTATTGGGAGCAACGCTAGACTCTACGCTTTCGATGTCACAGTTTTGTGCTTCGACATGTAAAAAAAGCTACGCCGCTCTTGCAAAGCTTAAAAAATGCTCATTATTCGTGCCTAAAAATACAAAGCTTTTACTAGTGAAGACGCTCGTTTTCCCTCACCTGGACTATGCAGCAGAACTTCTATTAAACCTGACTAAGGAACTAGTCACCGCCCTGGAGCGCACCATGAACGCTGCATTGCGTTTTGCCACAGGCGTCAAGCCATGGGAGCATATAACTCCGACATATAAGGCACAGGACATATTGCCTTTTAAATATCGACGCAACTCTATTTGCCTCTCCTTCTTGTTCGTATTCTTAAGATCTCCGAGCCGCAATACTTGGTGAATAAATTCCATTTTCGACCAATAAATCGACAGGGGTCAAAACGTTGCTCAGATCTTGATCTAATAGTACTTTGGGCACACCTGGATTTTTTTAAAAATTCGTTTACGGTGCGCTCAGCTTATTTATGGAATGATCTACCGGACACGCTGCGTCGATTATATGTGTATCCTTGCTTTAATTGTAAGCTTAAAGAGCATCTTTTGCAAACAGCGTTCGAGTAATAGACTATACTGCGTCCTTGTATCAATGCGACTATTCAGAAGCTTGTCATTATTTTAATATTTTATGCGACTGTTTAACAGCTAGTCATTATGTTAATTTTTATTATTTATTTATTATTGTATTATTAGTATCATCTACCTTTACAGTATTTAGTCATGGCTGATCTTTTTATTGTAATTAATTTTTACTTTTAATTTTGTATATAGACTCTTACTTTTCAGAATTTTTATGTATTTTTATATATTTGACATGCCATCATTGGGGCATCCGTTGCACATTTTAATAGATAGTCCATACTGTAAAAAGCGATGTCTATGTAGGACCAAGTGTCCTTGGATAATAAATAAATCTATTTATCTCCGGTGAGTCTAAGGTGTCAGTATTATGATTTAATGTAAGTGAGCGTCTGTGTGAGTGTGACTTTTACAATAATTATGTACCTCTCTGTATCCCTTCTTTACAATCATAATTATTACAATATTGATTATATTATTATTTTATTACTTTATGTTCCAAAAATCTTATAAACTATAAATAAATTTGGTTTGTTTGGTTTTTCCCTTCTTCATGATACTTGAATCGATGTAGGGTATGTAACTGAGATGAGATCTCATGCGCCTGTAATAGTGGCGTTCCCGAGTGGCATTATTATCCTGAGCGGATTCGCTTGCTGTGGCGCTTGTGGTGGAGGAGGCGATGTTATGGCGGTGTTAGACTGTTTATAGGTTCTGGATCTCATCTCTTTGAGAGAAACCACCTAAAATCAATCTAACATATAAGTAATAGAGGGGTCCCTCGCGAAAAAAATAAATATAAAACAATAAAGTATACGACGATTTATAATCATTTCTCTTTTGTATTGTGGGCATATGTCCGTATATATTTCTTAAATAAAAAAAAAATAAAATAAATAACTGAGCCTAAGCCTGCAAGAGAGCATCCGTAGGTTGTAATAGTCCTTTTGAAATAGCTAAGATCTTTCTGAAGCTGAAGAGACTCACTGAGCTCTCGAACTTTTTGAATAATTTTACGAAGCGGAGAGCCTGATTTTAGACAGGTTGTTTGTCCGTTTTCGATTCCTTTATGAGAAATGATTAGTTCCTGTTTCATTAATTTGATTGCGAACTTTGGAATGTTTGTTCTATTGTTGACGCGATTCAAAATTAAATTAATATCTATTTCAGTTTCTTGAAACACGGTGTCTGGGATGTGGAATCTAATATTACGGGATGCAATAAGACGAGCACCATTTATGGAATAGCCTTGTCTGCTCGACACCATTGCAACTTATAAATAAATTTTCTTCATCGAGAGTAGAAAATAACCATGTATTCACCTTATAGAGCCGCTGCCAGAAGGTATTGCGTAAGCGGATTATTTTTATATCACACTCTGAAGGATCGGTCACATTTCGCTTAGTGATGAATTTACTTTCACAAGAAGCGTGTTTTGATGTTTCCCGTATAGGCTCCGTTTCTTTGCAAATGAACTGTTGAGAATAATAGCTTTAGACTGTACGCATCATATATACTGTACATGTACGCGAGCTCGAGCTCGAGCTCGCACTATAGACACATACGTGAGCTCGAGCTCGAGCTCGCACTATAGACACATACGTGAGCTCGAGCTTGAGCTCGCACTATAGACACATACGCGAGCTCGAGCTTGAGCTCGCACTATAGACACATACGCGAGCGCGAGCTTCAGCTCGAGCTATAGATACGTAAATGTATACGCACCTTGATCTACAGTGCGTGTACATGTGACTGAGCGTACCTCGCTGTAATAGACTGTATAACTCTACTCTCACTCTCGTCGTAGCAGCCATACCGTAAGCATCAAGAAATGTAAGCTCTCTATATATATTGATAATAAACCTTTTATTATTGTTTAATCGACAACTAGTTATTTAACAACCCAACCCACGTCTCTATTTTACTCAACATAGTAGCAGAGCGTTGGCAAACAAGAAGTAAGAGCAATAGTGCTAGAAGTGGTAAGTAAAGTGAAAAAGATTGTAAAATTAGAGCAAGAAAGTTGAGAAATTAAGCAAGGATCTAATAAAAACAGAAAAACGTGATTTTGAAAACCGAAATTATATTAGAAAAATATTATTGAAAAATCTGAAAAAAGTTTTGAAAGTGAAAAATTTAATAGAAAGTGAAAAAAAATAGAGAGTAAAATGGCTGAAACTACAAAAATAGACGAAGTCCGACTACCTATATTTGATGGAACTGAATACTGTTCATGGAAGTTCCGATTGATGATGATATTAGAATACAGAGAGTGTAAAAATCCTGCAACAAGCGAAAAATTAAGTACAGAACAAGAAGAAGATTGGAATAAAATTGATTTGAAAGCAAGACCAATAATAGTAAGTGCAGTGTCAAATAAGCAACTTGAGTATTTAAAGGCAACTAAAAAAGGAAGCGTAAACACGACCTTCCATGCGTATAATAACACAGCAAATATTGAATTGAAGAATGTTTACCTTGTAGAAGGAATGAAACGAAATTTGCTAAGTCTGTCAAAAATTACAGAGAAAAATAAAATTGTAGCGATAGGCGATAAAGCCAAAATTTATGATGTAAATAATGTAATAACTGCGATTGCGTATAAGAGTGATGGACTGTATCACATGAAAAGCGATATTTGTAAACAAAATTCCCTATCCTGTATAGATTCTCTCGAGAAGTCTAAAGGATATTATGCGAATAATACCATATTGTCAGAAAAAGAAAAATGGTATAGAGCCCTTGGTCATATATATTTTAAGTATTTGAATAAGTTAGTAAGAGAAAAGCTAGTAAACGGTTTACCAGAAAAGTTAGAAAAAGAAATGTTAAAATGTTCAACTTGTATTGAAAGTAAAATGTCGAATTTACCTTTCGAAAACAATACAAAAGAGATTTTAGAATTAATTCATACTGATTTAAATGGGCCACAAAAACCACTGGTATAAATGGAGAAAAATACTTTGTTAGTTTCATTGATGATTACAGCAAACGTACCATGATATTTTGTCTTAAAAGTAAAGATCAAACAGTAGACTGTTTAATTGAGTATGTAAAATTAGTTAAAAATCAATTTGGGAAGTGTATTAAAAAGATACAATGTGACAATGGTAGGGAATATCTAAATAGTAAAGTATATAAA
>JAWWEQ010049220.1:0-13972 GCA_035583055.1 Torymus tubicola
AATATTCGGAAAAGGTTTAATGCTTTTTCTGGGTGACAAGATTATTCTGACGTTTACCGTGAATTTATCTTTAAATGACTTGAAAAACTTTGTTATCAGTTTTTGGTCTGTCAAAGTTCCAAGGTTTCAGCAAGTATATATTCTATTTCTTTGTCTTATATTTCATTACTTGGAAACTGTAAAAGGAAATTTCTCAAAAGTTTTTGAGGTTTTCGTCTTTGATACGGCTGCTATATTCAAGTTATATGTACTTCATAAGAGTCGCTATTTGTAATTCCATTCGAAATTACCAAGTATATGTTATCATTCGCATAGGCCAATTGTTGAATATTTCGTTCATTATTTGTAATTGGCATATAATATTTTTATAAATGATTGCGCTTCATGATTTTTCAAAAATAGTGTTACTAGCTGAGTAGCATATACATTAATACTTCGGTATTAAAAGTAAATGAAATGTTATACAAATTAGTCAAACAAGGAACTAGGTAGCAAAGCTTGTGTGCAGTTTCCTTTGACTCGAAATGTATTGCCAGTATGATTCATTTAATTTTCCAAATGGCTTTTCCTATTTACCTTTTATTAATGCATACGCTTACTGTTATGGTTATCAAAGGGGATGTTAGTTACATTTCAACGGTGAAGCTTTTAGTTCCCTTACGCGTATTACTTTACACTGTACCTTGTGAATACAAACTTGAAATACTCTTTTTTTATTTAGTGGGTGTTATTTTCAAATAAACACTTTAGAGTACAGATTTTACTTTATTATACCTAAGCTAGAAAAAGAAATGTTTTCAAATCTTCAAACTTCGGGCAATTTTTTAAAATAATTAAAGTGCGAACCGAGTTTCAAAATATTTACAAATTGTCTGACATTTTAATTTTCAAATTCAAACTTTGGACGCATAAAACTTGATTGTATATAGATATTTTGAGGTTGAAAAGTTTGACATATTTTAAAGTAAACTCTATATAATTGAGGTACTATGAGAGATTGAATATAGTTTTGGGTTAAAATACCTCGTTAATTTCCTACTGCTTTAACATACCTTCAAAAAGCATAAAATGTTGGATTCGGAAACATGCTCAGACTCCCGAAAAAGTTGTCCCATTAAAAATTGCCAAGTGCGATTACTGCATTAAAATAATAATTAAGCCACATATGTTTTCATCGAATCTTCATTATACAATATTCGAAAATTCACGATTAAACTCGACGATTATATTGAAATAAAAATGCTAATTCGCGCGCATCATCAGCTCTCTCCCTCTTTCTCTTTCAAAACCATTGCGCGTGCAACCTTCATTAACTATAAAGTGAAACCGTAACTTTACGCAACACACATTATTTATCCCCCACTTAATTACGGCAATTCACCTGCATCATGATCAGGCACGTGCAGTGCACACGCGTCATTTCTTCGCTCCTTCCTCCCTTGTAATTACGCGCAAAACAAATCTAACCAACTGAAAAACTAAAATCATTCCATACATATACCTATATATACACCTATATGCAGCTTCAAAAAGTCACCTGCGCGACACGCGCCCGTCCATCTGGATGATCGCCACCGCGGTCACCTTATTTAGCGCTACACACACAGCAGATCTTTCTCGCTCCCTTACGCGCTCAAAAAAAGACGTACACATGTATGTATACCCATACACACACACACACACACACACACACACACACATAAGCTATAGCGATCGGTGCGGATAATAATTGCACCTTCGGTTGGGAGTTCGCAGCATCTGCGCATTGGCCAATGGCGCGCCGCGATCGCCGGCTGTCGCGTGCCCGCGGCCTGCCGCCACCACTGCCACTGGTCCCGCCACTGGTACTATATATAGATATATGTACATACGTATACGCACGCACACCTGCGCGCAGGTTGACTCGAGGCTTAGTTGAGTGTTCGCGCGCGCGCGCGTGCCGGTTTTAGAGAGAAAGCAGCAGGCGCGTTCAGAGTGAGACCAGCTGCCGATGTGCAGCTGATGTGGACGTGATGCCGCGAGGGCAAAGCTGCTGCTGCTGCTGTGGTGTAGGTTTCGAGAGAGGAGAGAGAGAGAGGGTGGGCATTGTTTTGGAGAGTATAATGTAGAACCGAATTTTGCCTGATCGATTTTTCCGTTTAGTTGGATCCATATATACACACGCACGTATTATATAGATTTGTTTGATGATTAAGAGGATGTGAGAGAGAGAGAGACGGTGTGAGGTATATACTATAGGTATTGTGCGAATGAATGAGTATTGTGTTCTGGGTTTTGTTGAACGATGATTTCGGAAATTCAATGAACTGGGTGTTTGACCACGGTTGTACGGACGGTTGTATGTGTTCACGCGTGATGGTGATTTTATAGTTGTGTAAAGGCCGGACATAAAGGGAGTGGAGGTTGCAATTAATACGAGATTGATGAGTAAATCATTCGTATATATCTCAATTTGAATAGTGATAGTATTTGTTGGTCGTTATTGGACGAATACGTATTGCGTAATTGAAGATACGAGATGTTCTACTGTTACTATATTAGTATTACATTCAATAGCGAAGCTGTATTTGTGGCGATCTGTGTTTGCTTATTGGCGCGTTTCTGTATATCTTGTTCTATTGAGAATTTTAAACCGACCATATACCCTTTTTGTAGATAATCGTTATGGTAATTTAATCTGTTAATTAATTGAAACATTAATATCGATAAAATGAATTTTTAATCTTTTAATTATATGTTATATATTTCTATGAAAATAACTGGTTCATCCAGAATTTCTCGTAGTATTAACCGGGAAGGTATATATTTATTATTACTCTTAGAAACTATTTTTCACTCTGATTTTTTTCTATTAGCAAATCATATTTCTTCTTCATATCTGTATATATACAATGGTTCAAACATTGAATACTCGTTCTTCTTTTTATCTCGTCCAAGAAGTACTTACTTCGCAGGAGAGTGCATGCACACTACCTGCGCCTGAACTTTGGGATAAGTTTTTGCGTAGAAAAGTGTGATGAAAGCTGTGATATTAGACTCTAACGCTTAAAAAAAAACTAAAATTCTTGACATTTTTAGGATTATTTTGAAAAAAAAACCTCTTTTTGGAACGAAAGCGCTTTAACATGGGAAAGTCTTAAATATAAAAAATAAAACTAGAGAAAATGACTATTCAGTTGCTTTTTTAAGGATTACAAAATGTTAATTTCTTACAAAGTTATAACAGTGCAACTAAAATATGCAGGTAATCGATCACTTTTTTCGAAAAAAAAAAACATAAAAATATCGAGAACTTTAATTCTTTTGTGCGTTACGATCTAATATTGCAGCTTTCATCATATTTCTACACCTAAAAAGTTATTCCAAAGTTTGAGCCAAATCCAAGACCTGAAGGTAATGCAGGTGCACTCTTCTGGTTAGTTTGGCTTCATTATCTCGAATAGCATCAAGACATCTCATTTATCGTTATAATATCGAGTGAGTATGAATATACATGAAAACTTATTACTAGGCAACTTTATAGTTAAAGTTTCGATGGTATTAATTAAGGATCTAAGTAATACCATTCATTGTTATAAAAATATAGAAAATAAATTAAATTAACATTCCATTTAATAATGAACTTTATATTTCTCATTAAAAAAGAAACTTCGAAAAACATTCATAAATATTTACGCGTTTTAATTTTCAATTTAGCAAACAATACATTCTATTTTGCATGACCTTTACTAGCCTCAAAAAACTTTTTAATTCATTTTCATGAAAATAACAATGCATACTTTTATATATATGTAATGCAAAATATAATACAAACGAAAGTACAGAGAGAAAATACTTTTGTAAAAAATATAAATAAATATATCTCGTGTTTACTGCAACTCGCTGTATATTTGCACATTCGTCAAGAAAAGTCATAAATCACATTTCGACGGCTCCTAATAGAAAACTTTTTACATCTTCTTTGCTCTTTATCATTTGAGAGCATCTCTAGTATAACTTACAACTCTTTTAAAATTGACGTAGTGCTTCCACAAAGTATTTTACTTTTATTCGCATCACGATTTAAAATTTTTAATTGAATATATATATAGATAGTCGCAGAAATCAATATACATAACATAATTTAAGGCTTAGTTTCTGCGTCACTTTATAACATCTAATTATCTGAAAATCATTAAGGATTATATTTTTATTTTTCATACTTTAAATGTCATCCAAGTTTTCTCTCGTGAAAAGACATGATTCTAGAAAAGTTATTAAATTATTAAAGATTCGTAAAATTCATATCACCTTATCTTTATTTATAATATTATATCAAACATTCTTTAACAACGAACGGCAATAAATAATTTAAACTACACATTTTACATTTTGTACTAATTAATAAAGCAATTTCATGTCTACCGTGTATCGCCTATATCCGTTTCGGCATAAATAATATCAGAAGTTCTTCAATTTAATCGTCACGGATAATATTTTTATATACTCGTCATCTTTATGAACTCGCGCCGATATATCTATACCTCTGAATCTAAATTAGCTGCAAAAGACACAGTACCACCAGATCGACCTAGTTGCCCCAGTGAGGTATTGTTAAAAAAGAAAAAGAAGGGAGGGGCTGTACTTTTGATCTCCTAATGAATACAGTATCTTACCCACACCCTCGATACAGACGCTCACCGCGCGTCTAACCCTTTCATCAAAACTACAGCACCTCAAAGCTTCTATCTGCATATAATACCACATGCTCTCTTTGCACGCTTGCTCTCATTGCAATCGCGCGAACTATTTTCTCTCTCTTCTCTCTCATAGGTCGAGCTCGTTAACGCGGACCTTATATATACACACGCAAGTGGACCGAAAAAAACGCCCTATGTATATGTCATTGCGTACGTATAGACACTTCAAAATTAACCAACTCCCTAGCGATGCCACCTAATTAGCATCGAAAAGAAGAAAAAAAAACGTAAAAAGAGTACGCATATACAAAAGCCATAAGGTTACCTTCTTTTACCCTTATATATATACGTATACGAAGTGGGGGTAGACCGCTCATGCTTGCGAGAGAGCACGTGACGAGCTGCAGCAGCAGGCAGCAAGAACCGCGTGGCGATCTGCGCGCGCCAGCTGCCCTCCCCCTCGTATATGTGTATGTACGTACAACAGATACTGCGTGTAGCGCTCATTCGTGGCGAGACCGCCGCGGCGCGCACACGTTCGTTCGACGACGACGATCTCTATACAGAATATATATATATAAGGGAGAGAGAGAGAGACATACAGTGAAGTGATATAAAGCTTACTGAAAGGTATAATACATCGGAGAGGAATAGATATATAGATTGAGAGACAACGAGTGCGAGAGTGAGTGATTTGTTTCTTTTTGTTTTGGTTTTGGCTGGCTATAAAGAAACAAACTAAGATGATGCAGAAGTGCGGTGTGACCTGTCTTGTGTTGGCGGTTCTTGCGGCAAGCTATCTCATACAGGTAACGTTTTTTTTCTTTTTCCTTTTTTTTTAATCTTTTTGGAACGGGAATGGTATAATTAATAAGATGGAATCTGGCTGCTGACATATCGAATGGAAATTGGAATACGGTCAAATTTTTTTGCCTTTGTTTTACGCCGGGCTATTTAAATCCGGAACTTGGAATTTCGTACCCTAAAAATTTCTTATTGTCTCTCTTAGCACTTTGGCAGAAATGTCGGGTACATTGCGAACTTGTTAATAACGATTTGAATATTCCATATCGATTAAGCGCGATTTCAATTTTCTTCAAATTTATTTACATTTTATTTCGTTCAATTTATTGAAAAAAAAAATGGTCATATTAAAACTGATTTTTACATATGGCGCGTATAATTAACGATTCCAGGTAATGAAAATATGTACCTCATTATAAACGACTTTCGTTATCGTGTATAATGCATATATTGATGATTTATTGAAAGAGACAGCACGCATTTTTATATAAATATACAAATGTAATCCTTCCGTGTTCTAAATCTAGGTTTTAAGTCGCAAATATACACGACAAGTTCGTAAATAAAAATTGATCGATCACCGTTTATTTTTGTTAAAGGTGTTTAAATAAAGATTTTGTTTGATTGATATATATATATATATATATATAAAAGTACATTGTTCGAAAAAAACAAAAATTAAACCCAACCCAACCCATATATACGACAAAAATTTCTAGATAAAAGATACAACTATACTAGCGCAACAAAGTGTTCCTTAGATCTGAGACGACAATTTTTATTCGAGCACTCTCATCTGGGCCCATGTCAGTGACAGAAACGCGTGTGCGCTTTTATTTCTATTTCTATATATACTTTGCTTTACTTTTGATTTTACCAGGTCACAGTAATTTTATATAGTAGTCCTTGCGCATATACTGCAGGAGACTATGTATACATCTGGTATACGTCACCAAAGAATAGAATCCTTTTTGTTCTCGTATATATGCCATTATAAGATACCTCGCTCTTCCACGATCTATGCAGATAATAAATATATAACACTAGCTGCTATATAACTATATAACATTTACAATATGCATATCGGGCAATTATCACTTTTAATTGTCTTTGCAAATGAATATATCCGGCTCGCGGATATATTCATTTGCTGAAAATCTTTGTCTAATTTCCATGATACATACGTATATATGGTCTAATTGTCAAGCGTCTCCGAATCAAAATTAAATTATCATGTTACCTATCCTGCCGCACGTTATACGAATGTACATAGATATACATTAAAAGCGTTTCTATTTCCACATTCTTGAACTATATATACATATACCCATATCCCTTTACCGTATCCTCTGTTCGTACCTCGTGGCGCGTATACCTTATACACACACACACATATGCGCGTTATTCGCTTTTACCCCCCTATAAATACACGACATAAATCCGCAGCGACTTTTTCGTCTCCGCAGGTAGGTACACATTCAAGCCCCGGTAAATCCAATATTTACCAGTGCAGAGATATTCCTTTTTATATACACACATTGACCCTATTTTAATTTTCGAATCTTATAAAGTGCTCTTATACATACTTTATTGATATACGCTGTCATATATGTACAGCGTCTTGCGTGGTTTCCAAAATTTTTCTTTTTTTCGCATTTACGGAACATATTGAAAAACAAAACCAAAGCTTCGTCGATGATGAAATCGCGTCTTTTTTTCTCTCTCAACGCTGCTATGTCGTGTGCTCAATCGACCACTGGACGGCGAATGGAAGAGCAAATTATCGGCTTAAACGTTCATTGTTGCGCGGTGAGAAAGAGCGTAAAACTACATTTTCTCATCTCGCTTTTTCTCACCACACTCCCTTGACGAGGTTACTGTGTATTTGTACAACAGCAACGCGCGTTAGAGAATCGAATCGAATCGTTTAAAGAGAGAGAGAGAGAGAGAGAGAGCGGAATCGCGCTTGAACTTTTTCCTGCCAAAAGCGATCGATGAAAAAAAAAAACAACAGAGGGAAGGGAAGTGACAACGCACAGTGCCCGTGGAATTTTATCTTCTCGCTAACTGCAGCGCACAGCGACGAATGATCAAATCGTTCGTGGGAACGAAACCAGAAATGGGGAAGTAGAGATATAGGTGTGTGTGTGTGTCTGTATATATGTATATATAAATCGGGGGAAAATCGTAACTCACGCGCGTGTTGGCTGCGATTCCGCGATTATCGAATTTTCATTGCCCGATCGTGCGCTCGTCTGTATGTATACGTGCGTGGCAGTTTGATTTGCGAGGGTCGCGCAACTGCGGTGGTTTGAGGCGATTTTAATTGTTGATTAAAAAACGATTGTTTACACCGAGAGCCTTGATGAATGGCGCTTGATGCGTTTACGATTTTCCGAAAGGGACTTTTTAATTTTCCGTTAGATATATATATAAGGACTTGGATCGATACGTCAATGTCGGATAGTATAATATAGTTTGTGAACATACGTGAAGATTTACGTATATATCTACATTTTGCAGGTTATTATTAAACATTTGATACTTTACAACGTATTCGCGCGATATTAAAATTTATAATATTATATTAATATCATTTGAAAACACCGAAATTTCAATATAAAATATTTCATCAAAAAATCGCCTACAAAAGGCGTATACAGCAGAGCCTTGAACTTTCCTCCTTATTAAGAACGTTCCACTTACAATTGTGCGAATATAGCTATATATAAGATTACCGCGCCTCTTACGTAATAATTCCTCTCAAATACCAGAGGTTCACGTAAATACGGCAAACCACGGTATAAATTATCTGCGTAGTCTGAAAGCGTGTGTGGTACATACGCATATATAATATAGTCTCGGTCTTTCCAATGAAAGATTCAAAACGCACCGCGCGTCGAGCGGTAAAAAAAGCGCTCTCGCTTCGCGGTGAAAAACAATAGCAGAGAGAACAAGTCAAGGTCCCGCAGCCGTTAAAATTATAATTCATCCGCGCACGCGGTTCCCATAACCGCCCTGTGCTATAGTGCGCGCTCGCTTGCCCGCTTAATAAAACGGAAGCGCGCGTTCACGCGGAGGGAGACGAATAAAAAAAAAACCAGGAGACGTAAGTAGAATGAAGCGGAAGCGCGAGGGTCGAGAGAGGGAGAGAGAGATGAGACACGCGCGCGGTCAAAAGTCGTGGGAGCGGAGGTGTCACGGTTCTCGCGCTGCATATTCGAATGCGGTGAAGATCTTTATATGAATTATATGTTATGCTGTGATCAAACGGATTTATATTGCTTTAGGGAAGGGACTTTTTACGTTGTCAGGAATGTATATGATTGCATATTTCCATACGTGGGATGTATTGTACTTGATTGAATTGCTGTGAAAGAGAGAGAGAGAGAGAGAGAGAGAGAGAGAGAAGATTTATATGACGTTATAACGTGCCGTGTAGAGATGTTTATGTGTGCAAAGTTTATTTCGATGCTACTTTGACAGGTATTTATATACGCTTTAATGATCGTAATACGCTCGTTGACGTCATAATAAAATACGATTATGTTGAGCATCTATTTTACATGCCCTACGAAATTATGCTCTGATAATTAAAAAACAAACGTACAAAAGAGAACGTGTCAGTTTTATTCTCATCCGAAGGAATTAAAAGCAAAAATTCGTAGGAAAAAAGATTCTAAAAGTGATTGTTCGAATAGAGGTTAAAAGTTCAGGGGGATAATAAAAATTTCACTATTGTATATAGCTATATATTAACATGTAAAATATTACTATAATAAAATAAAAATATGTATATATAAAAAAGTATTTTAACTTTCACGCCACAATTCGGTCGCGATTTGAATTCGATAATACTATAACAAAAACTCGTCATAATCATAAACGCCAATTAACGAAGTATAATCACACGTATATGTATTTTACAAAAATATCGTATATATTCGCCTTTCGAAGTTTATAATATAGCACTCATGGTTATGTTATATACGTTGCAATAAACATGAACATTTCAAGTCCACCCTTAAGGGGATATTTCCTAGTGCGTTAATAAATTACACTACAAACACGAAATAGTCGGTGTGCTGGTATTGCGCCCGCTCCTTTTTAAAGTTCTGTTTTATTAAACTGTATCGTAAATGCGTAATAATGTTTCGAACTTGCGGCGTAACTTCTGCCTCTCGAAATGAGGCTGCTGCGTCAAGGGAATAGTCAATGAACGCCTGCGGACTGTAGCCAATCATTTTTGACATTTTATATATCCCGAAACTCGATTTCCAACTAATACGACGCGCTCAAACGTTAACAATTGTGATAAAAAGCTTATATATAATACATGTTGTTATACGTGCATCATTGCTAATCTAAATTTAGCTTCTTAGTCAATTTATTCCGATTGACCGATTTATCATATATATTCTCGTCGACTGTATATAAACTCATCTGTGATTAACTTTATTTTTGTGCTTTACTGATTTTCCTGATATCTCTCAACTTTAGCTATGAATATTTCCTTTCCGTTTTAATTTTATCATATAGCTGCAGATTAGCAGTTTTATGCCTTGTTAAATTACAAGTACTAAAATATAATCTTAATTACGTATATAAGAATTAAAATGTAAAACTCGTAGGTTTTCGTGGTCCATTCAAGTCTGTATAAAAGAAGTTTGAAGAGCACTTGAGAGTACAGTAAACTGTCAAAAAAAAATATTGTAGATTTCAATATTTTACAGTCATCGAATACTTGTATAATTTCATAAATTCCTTTTTACATTTCAACTTTAAAAAATAACCTGCACTAAAACAACTATTAACTGCCGAAAGTAACCAATGCTAAAAATCATAAAACATTCTCTAAAAAAAAAAAGAAAAGAACCGATGGTTATACCTCAGAATCGCGTTTGTCCAACTATATATACTGTCATGCTCGCGATAAAATTTTTAAATTCACTCTCGAAACGAGCTTAGTCTATTTCCACCTGATGTTTCGTAAACTGCTATTTTTTATTGTCAGAAATAAAGGTAAAGCTTTTACGGGCTCTCGCAAAAATGGACTCTCTCTCTTGTTCTCTCTCGCTTTTTACGCTCTTTTTCTCTCTTTCTCTTTAACTTCTCCCTCGCTTGTCAGCGCAAAAAAGCGCATTGTATCAAATTTTGCGCTCGCGCGTTAGTTTTTGAAGTGACCTTTCGTATATAACCTAGTCTCTCTTAAACGAGAGGTCAAAAAATGGATTTCCTTGAATAGAATTATCTCGCACTGAGGTACTTTTTATTGTACAAAAGTATGGCTTTCGGAATGATTAGCGATAGTTTTTAAATCTGAATAAATTCATCCCATTTTTCATTTTTTAAAAAGGTTTTCTGCAGGTCTGAAAAAGTATATAGTTCAATTGTACGGAAAATTACGAGTGTAGGTATAGTATATATTTCGCAATTTTGATTCGTTTTGAGTTAAAAATTAATTAAAATGCTGAATTTAAAGATGAAATTAGTTCAAAATTTTTTCAATATGAATAAATTTTGTAGCTCAAAAATGAAACAAAATTTTGAATGGTTTTGTTCGTGGAATTTAATTACATATTTTTTGTAGACCTATATAAGAATTTTTTTAAATAATCAAAAATTAGATGAGTTTTATTGAAAAACTGACAAACTGTTACAAAAAAAAAAAAAAAAAAAAAAAAAATCCTAAGTTTATCCTGGAAAATACTTCTCTGAGAAATTTTTGACAGTTTCTAAAAAAAATATTTCTTTGTTCTCTTTATTTAACAGAAAGACGGCTATATATACAGCATTTTGCGCTTTCAGCAACCATCGCTAGGATGGCGGTTCTACCACGAAGGTATATCGGAAACAAAGCTCGTGCGTTTTCAAAGGAATCTGTGAAAAGAAGGAACGCGCCCCTCTGCACGTGTGCAAACATAATAATTATTAATAAAGGCGAGCCCATAACACACACAAGCATGTACATGCGTGTATACAAATTAATCTACACGAAAAGAATATTTCTCTTAAAAATTACTATAATCTTGAGTAATCGTGGGACAAACTCACCCTTTCACGAAATTTAGTAGATTTTTATTAATTATTAAGGTAATTCTAATAAAAAATAATAGAAACTCTTTCAAAATTTTGTATTTTAGCTATCAAAATTTACTAGAAAATATGGTAAAAATTTGATGTATGTAACTTTAATAGAATAGAAATCAATTTTTAGTAGAGGTTTATACTTAAAGTTTAGTGATCAGTATAGTAATTTGGTGCGCCGTCGGTAAAGCAGATTACAACATATGTAGACGAGTTGAAAAGTTATGCGTAAGGGAGAAAGTGGCCGAGTGGTAAAAGCGAAGCTCAGTAATCAAAGGGTCGAGAGTTTGAATCAGCTTCTCGGCGTTTTTTTTTCTTCATAAATATCGAAATCATGAAAATTACTATATTGTATTGTAATATTTGATAGGGTCTTAGTTTGTCCTACGAATGTAGAGCACTATAGTAAATTTTGCTAGATATTTTCTGAAATTTTCATAAGATATTGCAAGCGGTTGTATTCGGATCGTTGGGAACGCGTGGTATTATATTATAAAAATGCAATTTAAACACTGCTCGTGAAGTCTATGGAAAAGGGTAGAAAATATGTTTACCCCGGAACATGAATGGGAGATTTTTTTTTCTCGTATTAGGTTAAGAATTTGATTATAATTAAGGAATATGGCATATTTGTGGAATGCACGTGTAAAGTTATGTTATGCATACATATATACGGTTTCGAATGACGCATGGTGGATTATAGGAAAAAAACTTTATACGAGTAACTTTTGTATATGTATATTAATATACTGTTTGTTTGATGTTATACACGCAATCACGTTTTGCACTAAGCGGATTGCTGACTTTCTCTGGCAAGCTGTAAGCTCCACTCAAGGGTTTAACATTGTTTTCAATATTTTCATTGTTCAAGTTTCTCTGTTGATATTGATTTGTTGAGAGTGCTCGCGTTTTGCAGTTCTTCGAAATTTAATTTAATGTATAGCGAAACGGCAACTTTAATCATCATCATCTGATTGTTATTTCAAATATTCAGGGTTTTAAAACAGCATTAAACATTAAAATTATAAAAGTTTTTTTATTAGTATTGGTAGCGTTCCTCTGTAACATTGTTGGACGGTGTAAGTACCAACTCAATTAACATTTATTTTAATTAAACTGTATATTATATCGAGAATGCTTTATCAAAAAAGAAGAGAATTTGATTAAAAATCAATTAAAATAATTCAAAAAAATAATTGAAAATATCCTGCATAAAAAGAATAAAATTTCTATCAATTCCCTTCTCGCGTTACACATACGTATATATATCTTATATGCTATAACTCCAAAATCCCCAAATCTCCATAAATCCTCTCTCTTGTTCTCTCTCTCTCTCTCACTCACTCTCTTCTTCAAAACTACCCTCGACAAAATAATCCACTCTCCGTCGCGACAACGCCTGCATACCTACAATACACGCCTCGCTCCCTTAGCGATTCTCCGCCTTTCCGAATCCGCTTTAGCGTCCGGACGCCCTTCATTCATACACAGCAAAACAGAGCTCGCGCGGGGCGAAAGCATTAGCACCAGCAGTAGCAACACCATCGAAGAAGAAGTGGCAAAATGTTATTAGAGCGTAGTGAGGTTGTATATAGCCGCTTCCCTCTTTCTTTCTCTCTCTCTCTCTCTCTCTCTCTCCAATATGCTAATACAGATCGTCACTTCTCAAGGGGCCCTGTTGACGAAGAAGACGTAGTCAGTCAGTCAGTCCCTTGCCTGCGATTCTCTCGATTAATACCTACGCGGCTAGATTTGCAATTCCGAGCGGCTTGTCTCGTCTCGGATGCGCGGGTATTTTAAAAAAAAGAAAAACCTTCTCCCTCTATATATATAGTGAAGCGACACAGCCGCAGGCACGCGCTCTGTTTGAATAATATGCGCCGAATGGGGAAAGCAGCTCTGTGGAAGTAGAGAAAGAGGAGGAGGAAGGAGTATACGTCGAGTGAATTATCGAGACGAGCGCGCAGGGTATATATATTCAATCGTTATCGCGAGCAGCCGCGCGACCGCGCTTATATTGGGTTTCAATGATTCAAAGGACGGTAGGGTAGATTTGCCGTGTTATATAACTTGACGGTGGTACGGTGTGTGTATATATATATACATTTAGGTATTATAAAGCTATACTCCCTATGGTCGGCCAAATTTTGAGTTGAGTGCGCACATTGTGATTCAGATTTCGAAAGTTTTTACGCCGCCTGGGATTTCATCGAATCTCGTGTAACACAAAAGAGATTAAGCTTTTCAAGCTTGAAATTACTCAAGCTTATATATCTGTGGCTTCAAGGTATAACTGTACATAAGCCCACTTTTTTGAAAATCGGGAAACTTCAGATTTTATTTTTTCAAATAGACTTCCCATTATACTATATACATAACACTATGTCAGTGTCTATATATAT
>JAWWEQ010049221.1:0-13966 GCA_035583055.1 Torymus tubicola
CTCAAGTTTATCAAAGCGTTAGGGTCTAATATTCTAGCATTCTTCATATTTTAGCATCTAAAAACATACCTCAAAGTGACCTCTCCTAGTGAGTTTAGTAGAGTTTAGATATAGAGCGTATAAAGATGTCATTCATATATCAATGTAGAATCAGTTTGAAACTGACAGTTTAATACACTGAACTGACAATCAACGGAATTAGCACTGTTTCAATGTGAAGGCAATGCCGGAGTGGTGGTGGGCCGAAGCCCGAATCGACTTCAACCGATTGGCAACGATGACACGCCGAATGGACTCTCAAATCAATGATATCGTTCTTCTCTCCTTCTCCACGAATCTCTACTTTATCTGCATTCAGCTACTGAACTCTTTCAAGTAATGACAAACAAGCAAATTTTTCATTTATCTATATTAAATCATTGATCTTTTTTTAAATATAATTTTCAAAAAAGTTTTATGAAAGAAAAATGAAAAAAAGCCTTAATTAAGGTAGCATGAGCGACTTTTGTAAAATACTGAATCAATTTGAAGTCTTAAACTTTTCATAGCTGCCAAGAAACCATAAGGTCGCTGATCAAATTATTAAGAAAAAACAGTTGCAAAATAGCACACTTTTACACGAAGCTTATGGCCACGTCTATTTTTTTGCTGATTAATGATTCATGGTATTATTATAAAATACTATTGCTTAACAAAAAAGTATCTGGTTATAGTATTTACTATAAGGATTCTGTTAGTATAAAAATAATAATGCCGATAAAAATAAATAAATAATAGCGGCTAAAGTGTGTATGTATACACCAGGAGTGTGAATTATAATAGCACCCCGATCTAAAACGAGAAAAAAAATTCTAATTTTCTTTTTAGTTTATATTTAATAGGCAAAGTTTCTGTATTAATATGTATAGAAATAAAAATACATGTTTCTTATTAAAATTTAATCATAAAATTTAGTAAAATCAGAATGTCCTTCTCGGGGCCCCCAGCTTGACACGGCACTCACCGCTCATGCTACCTTTAAGTGTACCCTCGATATATCTATTTTTGGTCGTATCGCCTTCAATTGGATGTTTTAGTCTATATATCTTGACTATAAACGAAATACTTAATTTTTCAACTTTATAAAATCCGTAACTCGTTGAAAATTGAAGCACGAAACTTACATGAAAATATAGTGATATAGTACCAAATTAGCTAAGTGGCCGAATTAACCCCTAGTTATAAGCTTATTTATTATAATAATTCTTCGTTTATTGAAGCGTAAAAATACTAAAAAAATTTATCAAAGTGTTTTTGCGCCTAAAAATACGAGGATTTTAGTAAGTTGGAAAAAATAATTAGATTTTGGGATGTTTCTATAAAATTAAGTATAAAACAATATCCATAATAAGTTTTAAATTGAGGCAATGGTAACTTATTTTTAAGTAACAGATGTTTTTAATTACATGGATGTAACTTATGTATAACTTAGAAATTTACAAGACTCCGTCATTTCGTAAGGAAAACTATGTGTGTGCCTGTGTTTTTTGAACTACTTGAATCGATTTTCTCTAAACAAAACTTATGCCCTTTATTTTAAACTTTTTTTATTATTTAATTTCGATTGGCTTTTGAGAGAGTTGAATTTCAATTTTTTTCATTTTTTAACTATTTATGGGTTATTAAATAAATGAAGTTCTTTAATCTGTTATTTAAAAAGCTTCTATGGATTTATGTATAAAAAAATGTTTTTTTGTTATAAACCACTTTTCTGTTCTAAATTTTATTTTTAAAAGACATTTTCTGATTCTAATAATGAAGCCCAGACCCTTACTTTGATCTTTTAGACTATTTTAAGTAAAAGATCTGCTATTATATTAAAAAATTAGGTATTTAGAATCAAACTATTATATCTAACCATTTCATCATAGCATGACAAGGCTTTGCCCAAGTCACAAAACTTGGATGATAGCAGCTCTGCTATACTGAGGTAATAAGAGGAAGAGAAAGAGAGAGAGAAAGAGAGAGACTATTAACACTGGACAGAAAGCAGATAGGGGCATATTCATAAATTTTTTCCTGATGAGATAGGTATAGAGATTTTTCCATACCGCAGAAATCTTTTGTAAGCGCGTTTATAGACAAGTTAGTAATAGCGTCATGTAAATAAGTGCGAGTATATCGTATAGAGAAAAGATACTGAAAAATATATACTTAAATAAGGTTTAATTTCTTGTCTTGTCATATCTAAAAAGGTTAAATTTTGTGATCAAATTAAGGGTATTGGATTTCCTTTTTAGGTATCTCTTGTTACATTTCTCGCATGATACCAATTATTCAGAACGAAAATTTTATCTATTTTCTAGATATTTTTGAACTTGTATATATAAATAACATAGTATTATACGTATTCATAATATCAATACTTAACATAATAGACCAAATAAATTAAATATAAGAAAACTAGAGTTTTAGTAATTTGTAGTGATTTTTTAACTGATTAATTTAATTTTTAATGCTTCGTTAATGTGCATGTTAGAATCGTTATTATTCTAAAAATTCGCTTTGGTAACATATCTCATACTGCAAATATATTGTAATATTAATAACTTTTTTTAGACCCATGCCAAACGCAATCCAAACGATTTACTTTTGCTTTTCATTCGGATTTTTACTATCGAGGACAGCAGCAGTTTCGTTATACGCAGCTACGATTCACGATGAGTCGCGTTTACCTGCTCCAATACTGTACAGTGTCTGCAGTTCGAGTTATTCGACAGAAGTAAGTCGAAACTTTTTTAATAAAAATTATTTATTGTTTATTTCTTGTTCATGACATTTGTACATACATGCTCTTAATGCTTGATAAATCTAATTAATTTTGGAGATACGATCATGTTATAATATAAGAAGTAGATGTAACAAAACACAGATAAACCTTCAAAAAATTTGAATACTTTGAATTATCCTAAAATCTAAAAAAATTATATTATAAAAAATTTGAGATTAAAGAGAATAAAATACATAAACTAATAAGGAATGTAATCCAAACAGGTTCGAAGGTTCTTGACCCAAGTGACGACAGACAACATAAGTCTCACCGGGATGAAGTTTTTCTCGATCACTCGTAGCCTTATACTGACAGTAAGTACATTCGTAAGTACTCCCAACTCGGTCGACTATCTTTACATTATAATCGTAGCGAGTAGTCCTAAGCCACGGTCTACACGTGTCACTGACATTTGCTTCTACGTTTTTCATTAATACGGCAGGTCGCTGGAACAATTGTCACTTACGAACTCGTCCTCGTGCAGTTCAACGCCGTTCAATCGGATCACCAGCAGAACGACACCAACATCACGAAAGTGTGCGAGGTGAAATGAAGTTTTGTCACACGAATAAAGCAAAGCTCTCTCTTTCTCTCACTCTTTCTCAGCGCTCGTTCTAGATTGCGTACAACTCATAACTCGCATCAATTGCTCTATTATTAATTTTTCATCCCTTTTATGCAGCGAGCGCTCGATCTGCAATGATACACACCCTCAGACTGCAATGCGGATCCAGTTTTCATGTCGATGCTCTTCATTTTTTGCTATGCATATTTAAGTTAATAAAATAAAAATAAATTTATTATAGAATGCATTATTTCATTGATATGCTTACGACAAAAATATATTTATTAACATTTATATTGTACATAATATCAGTTATGGTAAGTTGTATAAATTTATCGTTCTTTTCAATTTATTAATGAAAAAGTCAGTGTATTAGTTTACATTTATGTATTCTGATAGTGGTAGTAAGTCCTCATTTTTTCCACAAAGATGAACAATCAGATGTATATTTTTTATACGCTTGTGATAGTATAGTGCTTATACAATATTGGCTTTATTTTTAATTAGAAATTTTAACATGTACACGGAGCGCTCATTTAAGCTGTGGCAGCATAAAGTTAATGCACGCTAATAAAACATTGTTGGTTTATACTATTAGCGTATGAATTTTAGCACGCGCAGCATATGATACTCCTCGCTGCTACATGTGGATAAAAAATATATGCGCGGAGGGTAGCTCCACCGAACCAGTGTAGCTTAGAAGCTGTCACGCGTCAATAGCAAGAATTGATCATACCACGGTGGTATGCCACCGTAGTACTAATACTAACTATATCCTTAAAGTCTGAATTTGTGCTACACTCAGATGGACTCCATGCTACTCAAGTAAAACAAAAATTTATGCTTCTATAGCGCGAGCCTCCGTACCGTCATAGCTAAATTGAGCTCTCCGTGATATAGTGCATAATTTAATCAAGCTAGTAAAGGCATAAATATTTTTAGAAACAGCTTATTCTTAAATCCTTAATTACAAAGGCAATAATATATTATACCCGATAGAAACATATGCAGCATTTTCTCAACATATTTTACACGCATCATAATCTCATGCTGCAGCTTGACACTAAAAGCCACGAAGCTTTGGTAATATGATTCCAGTCCTCATCGGCAGCAAAAAGTACATTTTGTATCAGTCAGAGTCTCTTTCACAGGTATCAGATTTCACAGACGTCAAAATCGATGATTTTTGAGAGGGAAAAAGAGGAATCGTGCAGCAAATATTCAATGCATTAGTTATTGTTACATCTTCTCGCATTTAGTTTAATCAGATTTCCATCAACAGCTGTACATACTTTCTTCTTAATATACATTATAATTAGACTTTAGGAAACTCATAAAGAAATATATTTCTTTGATTTATATTATTTTTTTTATTATTGCGATACTGATAAACAAAAATTATAATATTTCTAAATTGTTGCAAAAACAATTGCTCTTGAAAGTTTGAACAGTAAATTTAAAGTGTATTTAATATGCAAAGCATACGCTATATAAAATAAATATTTACAGTCATCTTTTAATAAGTCTATTATAACGATTACACTTATATCAGGTAAATTTTTTAAATTATCATAAAAAATGTAATTTTTTTTCTAGTTGTTCAAGATTACTTACTGAAAAAAAGTTACTCATAAATTAATTAGATTTTGATAAATAAATACTGAATTTTTCATTTATACTATAGTACTTGATAGCGGTAATATCTTATACCTGGTTATCAAATATGCACTTATTTTCGTCAGCCACATTTTTATGTACAAACATCAGTTCTTCACTTAAATAAATAATTTGTAAAAGACACTTATCACGCAAGAAATACATATTATAGCTATTTGAATGACAACAGTTATATATATAAATGTAAAATGAGATTTCTGATTATTTTAATAACATTAAGTAAATAATAGATGAAATTTTTGATTATAACTGACCTCGTTGTTACGCATTTTCACGATTGTAATCAGTATTTTAACTTTATCTTAACTATACTTTACAAATTGTTGTATTATTAAAAATTTTACAATATGAAAATTGTTTAGTCTTCTCATTCCTCTCCCTTTATTGGTTACTTTCCACTTGAAGCAGAATCTTCGTCACGTTGTAATGCAACATTGAATTGTAGTAAAACAACTTCATAAGTAACGATGGCTCCAGCTACCTGAATGATACAAACCACGTAAGAATAATATATTTCTCTGCGTCTTTTTTAATCATCTTACTCACTGCGAGCATGAAATTACGCGTTATGGAGAAAAATCGATGCCCTGTTAACGCCACATCATCACTAGCAATTTGTTGCTGTAACCGTTGAGCCTTAAAATTAGAAAATCTATATTATTAGTTTAAAAGCATGTAAATATTTATTAAATCCGACAGTTTTTAATTTTAATAAGTTTTCTTATTAGTCATATGAAATATAAAATGCTATTTTTCATAATTACAACAAAAGTTACCAGCTTAAAACATTTTTTATGTTATAAAGTTAAATAACTTGTTCATACCTCGAGGCAATAATTAATTGTTGGGCAGTTGTACAATACTGGTAAGATAACTTTACACTGATCATTGATACGAGCTGTCAACAATGTTACGGCGATTGTTCTACCAATTAAAAAGATGAATGATCCAAAGAAGTAAATAGAATTGATGACAGGGTGCTCTGAACTGTTAGGCCTTAAAAAAATAGAGCATTTTTAAAACCTAAAACATGTTAGACGTATATTTTTTTATCGATAGTATCAAAATGAATAATTTTACGACATGCTAAAGATGGATTCATGATAAAAGTTATGCATTAATATCATGTATTTATGAAAAAGTATTTTTACTAAATTACTTTTACTAACTGTATTGTTTAAAAACACAACGCAAAACAAAGAATGGATTTTGACCGATATTGAGACATAACAAAAAAAAATAAGAATGATAAGAAAAATCAATTCGGTAGAAGTATAATGCGCGCACTGCAAATGTATAAAAAACGTTTCTAACATGTTTTCAACAAAACTAAAATTTTTATTATCGAACGAAGTAAAAGGTATTATTTTATTTTATATCAATCAAAGGAAACGAAGATAAAAATAAAATCTAGTTCCAAATAGTACTTTTTGCATCAAGGGCGCAAAATCCAAACAATATTTTTTAGCGCTCTAGCGCTATTTATGATCATACGTCTAAATCTGCATGTACGTATAAAACTATATAGAAGATAATATATAACGATATTTGATCACATGAATACATTTTTAATATACTTTTGTAGATATTATTTATACACAGAGAAAAAATATTGTTACAATTAACGAATGATGCTTTTGAATACTATATGTAAGTAGGGTTTGTGATAATTGCAAATTTAATTATTATTAAGAAATAATTTGCAGTATTTAAATATCGTGCTATTAATAGAAATAATCCGTTTTCTTATGTCAAATTCATATGTCTTAATAGTTATAGAATATGTTCATTGTTCAATAGTTAAGGCGTATGATTTTGTCCATCCATTTCGCAAATCAAAGAATGTGTCTTAATCATTAAGGGACCATAGCTTCTTAGCTGTTAAGAAATATTTGTTTGTCCGTATTCAAATATCAATTCGGTAATAGTTAATGAGATTTATTTAATACCAAAATTTCATTTTCTGTATGTATATATATAAATGTGTAAATCATTTTTCAGGGTTTAAATCCTTTTGTAACATTTGCAAATGTTATTTGATACCTGCGGTAACATCGGTTTCATTTCAACGTATACCCTTAAAAACAAGAAATGCTCAATGACCGATATTATAAGCGTTTACGACTGTGTTGTGGGACTCTTTCCTATATATTAATGCCATATTTTCATGCTTCAAACTTAATATGTTATAGAAAATCTTTTAATTTTATTAATAATACGCAAGTAAAATTGATGATTGGACTTACGACAGACCGTTCAAAAGTTGCAAGCAAATGAAGTATATATTATTCGTAAATGATAACAGTATAATCCCGGAAATCTCTTTGTCGACTTTCTTCACTAAAGCGCTTAATACGGCATAACTTTCGCGCAGCTTGTGCCAATCCACAACAGTCAACTGAGCTGGCGTTGCTCCAGAGATACTCGAGTTCAGGCATTTATATCTCTCAGCTATGCCCGTCGAAATCTGTAAAGACCAACATTTTGAAAGCTATTCTTGTAATAAACAGCTCAAATAAATGATTGTAATATCAAGAATTTACGCTCACCAGCATGATAAACAGATCCGTGAAGTTCCAAGTAAAAGTTGCTATTTTACTTACAACGAAAATAAACAGCCCTAAGGTAAAGTTGTAGTCAACTGAAAACCAATATTTTGATAAGGAAAATTGATTAGTTTAAATAATTGTGTAGGATTCAATCTTAAAAATATCCTAATGATTAATTAAACATTTTCTGAAATTCATAGAACAATTTTACTAAACCCTGGTGGAAATCCAAAACATTTTATAGCTAATAACTGGATATTTATTTTGGCGATGGCTATAAAATAGGTATTTAATTTTTCCAAATTCTAGCTCGCGATGAAACGCTTTATCTCCTATTATTTGACCATTTTCTAGATTGAAAAATAGAATGAAATTATCGTAGATTGGCATAAGCTAGTTTTTATCTATTGAAGAGGCTTTAAAGTTAGACAGTTTTTAGTTAGAAAATGAGTAGTAAAAGTCTAGTTATATTGGAAAAGAGCAAGAGAGACAGAAAATAATAACAAAAAAGATAGTTTTTGGAATATTTTTAAAAGTGCTATTGTAAATGTTTTTCTGGCCTTCATATATTATTTATATTGAAGGAAGATATCAATTAAAGTTATATGTCATTCAATTTAATGTCGAATTTTTAAGAAAAATTAAAAAGAAAATTTTAAAGTTATGATATTTTAGTACCAATTTATAAATCGCTGACGATTAACTGGCCATTTTTCCTACTCATTTGTTAAGACGAATTTCTAGCAGGGAAGTAATTAAACTCTTTCTAGATAATGCAATATAGTTTTCAATCTCCCTTAAAAGAAACATAAATAATGATTGTACCTTTTTGGAAATGATCTAAGAAGAGTTAATATTTACAGTTTTCTATTTTAAGAGATCTACGAATAAAGCGTTATTGAGATTCGTTTATATTACTAAAGGTCGGAAGAAATCCGATTGAATTTTGTTTATTGACTTTGGAACGTTAAATTCAAATGTTTTATATATACTGTTCTCATTGTAACAAAACTGATGGTTGAATAAATGGACTACTGTGGATATACTAAAGTAAGAATACTCTGGAAACCGTGACATATTACAGGAAAAGCTATCTTTATCAACCAATTTGCTATCTACACCAGAACAGAATTTTCAAAGTAATAAACGAGGTCCCAGGGGTCAGTGATGTACAGATCGTGTAACACATATAGCAAGTATCCTGTACTATTTTTAAGAATGAAGCGATGCGACTTGTTCATATAGACGGTGAGAAAGTCCTCGAGGGTGTGGTTGCCGTTCCACATATCCGTGGGTGTGTTGTTGACCATGCTCAGCACATGCTCCAACAGAGCGAGGCTCAAAATTACGCCGGCAATCAGCGAAAATCTCCATCTCAGCGCTGGACTGCGATTGCCCGCGCCGCTAAAACGCAAAACATCCAGCCGTTAGGTATAATAAAGACGGGACAGAGAAAAAGAGGAAAATAATAAACTCGCGCTGCCTGTCGGATCGTCAGCGCGTGCCGTTATCGCTGTTTTTCTGACGATAGCGCGCCCTCGTGTACATTATAATGCGCGGGCAGCGATAAGCTCGGCCACGATCGCGCGGGATTAAAGCGACACGATGGGAGGCGGGATTACATGTGAATTTTCATGATTACAGGGGAAAAAGCGATGTGGCTTTGCACGCGAGCTGGGCTAGATTCCGCGCCCGACGCTAATTGTATTTATGGTTTTCCGATTCGAGCCCCGCGTTTATTTGCGATTCATCGCGTGCTCAACATCTAGAGCCTGCTGGCATGGCTTAATTGAATGTGAATAATTTCTCTTGTTACGACTTTCGAAAGATAAACGTCTCAATATACGTTATAGCTAGCTGTCAAATGTTATTTATAACATTATTCAATGATTCATAAACGTTTGGTAAAATTATTGTTTATTTTATTACACAATTATTAACTCAACTGTCTTATATTATTTTTAGTGCATTGATTTAAAATCCGATATTATATTAAATCAAATAAATTATTAAATAAATAAGAAATTTTTATATCGCCAACATCATTACTGTTTACAATTTTTTAAGGCATGCGAAAATAATTTTTTCCTTACTTTTATAAATACCAAGAGCTATACTTTCGTTTTATGAAAAATAACGTATTTTGCATTATTGTTCAGAGAAATTTATAAAAAAAGGTACTTAATTATATTTCAAAACACTAATTTTCAAAAGGTAGAAGAAAACAAAGGTTTAGCTATAAATTGTAGTTTTCAAAAACCTTATTTTTCTTATTTCTCAAAGTTCATGCATAATACTTTAAGCCGTCGCTTAGGCATTAACTCGCAAGCCAATTGGAAAAGGAGTTAACTCAAAAGTTGATTGAGAAACGACTTAAGTTGGAAGTGAGTGAAAAGATGTTGGCGCGCCTAAAATTTTTTTCTATATGATTTCAATTGACAATTATGCCAAAATAGTTATGACTATACTATAATAGCAATTTTAGTAACTCGAAATCTAGGACAAAAGTATAATTTTATTCCCTCTTACACTTTATTCAAGGCGTTCTTTCGCGCTCTGAAGGCAAGTATAGAAGAAGCCTGAGGACCGACCGTACTTATTATACTTTGAAATGAGTGCCCAAGATTTTGAAATATGTACTGCAATTGCCAATCACTTTTATCTTTACCAAAAAATTAAAATAACATGTAATTTTTGTTATACTATGTTGCACAAAAAGTTTCGCGTAAAAAAATGTTATTTATATATTTAAAACATGAAAATTTATATAATTTTCTTATGCAATGGTTATTATAATAAAATAATAATAATAATAATAATAATCAAATTATCTTATTTATGATATCTAGTGTATATTATAAAAATTATTTTTAAGTACAAAATGTTTAAATATAGATTACCCATTGAAAAGTCTCTCCATACTTCTCCAATCATATTGAATTGAAATCCATTTAGGGCAGAGTCGTAAAAACATGATGTTGCCAAACAAGCTGTTTCCATAGAATACAGCTCCGATAGTGGCATCCGCTATTCCTCCTGAAAATTGGTCGATAAATTAAATAAATAACAATAACTTGTGCTTCATTTTTATAGAGAATAACGAACAATTCTTTGTTTTGATCCAATAGCTTTTTAAATTAAATAATAACTATTTCTCTTTCATGAGTAAAATGAGTGTTTTTTATACAAGCATCGATCCATTTACGTTGAAATTTAAAAACATTTACTTTCGTCTAGAAAGAGCTTTGTGATAATAAAATAAAATTCGAAAACACATTATTACATTGGAAATGTTTGCAGGGATGCGTAAGTCTGCATCCAGATCTCATGATACTTTATTTATATTATCTATTTATCCCCTGATATATCTACTTTACTGTTTTTAATTAATATTTAACAGTATTGCCAATTATAATTTATAACTTTCTGATTCATATTATAATATCTACGAATGTTAATGTTCTTTTTCAAATTTGACATGGGTTAGTTTTTTTCACTTACCTTTTGTTTGAAAGCTATTAGCATTAAGTGTTTTTAGTAAATGTAAGAAGGATATTAACGTCATAAAAGATACTCCAATAATTACAGAGTATGCGTAAAGAGCACGTGGACCCCATCTTCGAAAAGAAAATTTTCTTATGGAATCAGCTCGAATGTTATTGATTGGAAGTATACCAAAAAATTGAGCTGTTAATAAAATTGTACTAATTGCCCGGTGAAAGCATTCTGGATCCTGCAAATAAATAATAACATTTTTAGTCCACCTGATATAGTTATATAATATTAGAAACATGTATAATATATATTTAAGTAAAGTACATATTTTGCAATTTAATTAACAGAATATTATAATCTGATCAAATTGTTGTTTCAAAAAGTACGATTTTTGTTATTTCATACTACTCTGTATATTAGTTAATTAAATACTTTTCCATCGTTACACTGTAACTATATCATATAGAGTTATTATCTACATACGTTTATTTCAAATTCAACCACTCGAAGAGTATTATGAAAACGTGACAAGAGGAAATTAGTACGAATAGAAATATAAGTAAAGGTCATTGAAATTTTGTCATATACTTTTTCGCTTAGATTTTATCACTTCTGAGTTACATCAATAATTTATTTATACCTTTTATAAGCTTTTCACTAACAAAGCTTTTACTCTATTCATTCTTTGAAATTTTTTTATGTTGATAATAGTATTTGCTCGAAGAAATTATGAAACAAAAATTATAATACAAAGTAAAACCAAAATTAGTAATAATTGTATTTATACAATCGAAAAAAATATAAAAAATGATTGCTTGGTGGGCAAGAAAAAAGACAAACTCAGTTACATACTGATAATATACGTTTAGTTAAAAGAAATTTAATAATTACGAGAAAAATTTCAATAAAATAAAATATTAAAACCATGTTAATCGGAGTAAGAATACCCTGTTTTTAACAAATGCTTATGAACGTGTGAGTTTATCGGTTAAGACCATAATCCAAATTGTTCAATGTTTAGAAAATAATAAACTGTATGCTCAATATTAGTTTTTAGTTTTATTCTTTTTAGGGGAGAATAAATAATATATGAATAAATTTAACGTTAGCCACCCTACACAGCAGCAAATAACATTACCTTATAGCTTAGAATAAGACTGTAGATTATTTAATTATAATTACGTGTTTACTTTTTTATGTGTAACTAAAATATGATTTCTTATTTTAAATCATTTCAATAAATTACAGCTCTGAAGAAGATCAAAGTTAGGTGATCGAAATGTCGAGATAAACTGTATACCGCTTTATTTATTTGATACCTTGACAGTACGACCATCCAAATCAGAAAAGATTATATCTATAATAATATTTTAAGCCGTGTAAAAAATGCAATATTTTCAGGCATATAAATAGTTATTGTTGGTCGATAATAGCAGTATAATTATGGAGGAACATTTGAGTTAAAAATTTGTAAACAGTACGCCAATTCTTGGTTAAGACTTCTACTAAAGTAGAGTTAAATTGTTTAATTCATCAAAACTCATGCATGAATTATTTATAGAAAATTATATATATGTAGCATTCTTTGCAAAAGCGACCCCCCCTGCCCAAAATTGTAGTAAACCTAGAATATTGTTTAAGGGCTTAAAATTTAGCATCACATTTCTACTTTTTTATGCCGTTGGGCCTTTTTCGAAAACGAAGAAAAAAATCACAAGACAAATTCTGATTTTGCCGTTTTTGAAATTGCAAAGAATTTTGTTTTTTTTTTTTTTTTTTTGTTCAAAAGGGGGTGGTTGAGAGTGTTTTGCGATACTTACAGTGTTGCCAAATTTTTTGTAGCTAGCCTACATGCTAGAAATTGTATTCCAACAATAAAAATCTTGAAAATTTCAAAAACGGCGATTTTTTTTCTTCGTTTTTGTCTCTTTTAGCCGCAATATTGGGTTCACCATTTTGAGATATCGAAAAAGTTCCAACGGCGTAAAAAAGTAGAGATGTAAAGCTAAATTTTAAGTTCTCAAACAATATTCAAAGTTTATTACAATTTTGGGCAGAGGGGGAGGGGGGTGGTCGCTTTTGCAGAGAGTGCCCCATATATATATATATAATCTAAATAGCTTAAAACTATGTAATTTGATATAATAATAATGAACATTTTTTATTGTTTTTTTTACTTTAGAATATCCTAAAGTAGTTCCTCCTAAGAGATGTAATTTGTTGGGTGGAAACATTCGTTAAAAAAATAACAAAAATGAGAATTTCGATTAAAAATATTTTACAATTTTAAAGACCACAATTGGAAACGACCACAATTTATATGAATTGGATAGAGAATATTATATATAATATATGGAACACACGTGTAAAATAGTATTACAATTGGACAATTAATTTTTTAGATATTTGAAATTAAAAACCTCTGCAAAATCATTGCTTGTTGTTTTTCTATTGGTTTTCCTAGAAGTTAATATTGCTTATCCCTTTCAGGCGCAAATTATTAAAAAACAGAAAAACATTTTTCAAATTCAATTGTTTATAACAATTTAAAATGATTTGGAATTGCACAGATGACTATAACGTGTCTTAAGTAACTAGCTTGGAGTTTTTGATTTTTTACCATTTGGTTATCTCAAAATATAAAAAATTGTAACAATATAATAAAATTTTTAAAATGAATATATAAATTTATCTTTTTTTTTACACGGATAGAATTTTGCGGTAAAAATTACCGTGAAATTCGCGATAATCGTAGATCATGTCTAACTCCAATAATTTTTACCGTGCATCACGATAATTTTTACTATAACGTCACGGTAAAAATTACTGTGATACACAGTAAAAATTACCGTGATGCACGGTAAAAATTAT
>JAWWEQ010049222.1:0-13959 GCA_035583055.1 Torymus tubicola
GCTTTGAAATTTAAAATTTTTTAACCATGTATTTTTTGCCACGATTGTGAAAAACAGAAAATTGCATTCATTTATAAAACAAGGTGGCAGGATTATTTGTAATTAATAATTAAATGGCGATGTCGGTATGGTAGGGATTTATAGACACACCCTTTACATATGTCCTTTATTTCTAACGAAAAAAATTATTGTTATTTACTTCTAATATTTTTAAATAAAGTAACTATATTAAATTTGATAATTATGTTATACTAACTTAATTATGTATCGATTAATAAAAAAAACAATAGCGCGTACATCGTAGTGTAGCTTATGTATCAGTTTCGAAAACTTAAACTGCAAGTCTTTTATAAGTAAGTGGTTAGGTGTTCGATTCCCATCGTGTACAAAAATTTTTAATTACTAAATTTAATGTTTTTCTCATATATATATGATACTTAAGTATAAATGTTGTACTTAAATACGTTTTTATAATTTATTCAAATAAATTTATTTATTTTAACAAATTAAAAAATTTTCATATCACGTGATTTAGCATGTAGAAAAGCACGTGATTTTCTACATGCCAAATTAGTTCGAAAAAATCACGTTATTAATCACATAGTTGAATACATGATTCGGCACGTGCTTTTCTACATGCTTTTCTACATGATTTTCTACATGCTTTTCTACATGATTTTCTACATGATTTTCTACATGCTTTTCTACGTAATAAATCATATAATAATTTTTACTAGGGATACCACCAGCCCAACTTACGTTAAAAGTAATTTAACTATATTTTGTATGAATTTCTCATTCATTTATTATTGCAGTTATTATTATGTTGCCTCATCAGAGAGCCTTGACAGTTACAAATATTGTATTCAAAAATCGTTATTAGTAACTTTTTTTTGTTATCGCTATAATATTGTGCTTAGGAATATTTCAAATACTTCAGTAGTGATTCGACGTCTACTTTTCTATTTTTCGCTTAAATTAAAAACATGCACTTCTTGCTTTTGCTCGCAAAATACATGACGCAAACGCAGCAGAGAGTATGTTCCAAGAGAATCTGACGGATCAGTTTTGTCCGTGAAGATTGTATCTGTGAAGTTAGTATTCGATTAAATTCACTAAAATTATAGATTTGACTATACCACATTCTAAAATAAAATATTTATATTATTCAAATTTCAAATTAAAATAGTTCAAATTTTATATAGCTTTAAAAAAAACGCTTGATATAACATTTCAAAGTTTTACGTATATATTCTCTAAAATTATATAGTTGTAAGGAAAATTCTGCTAATCAGACCTCCTCACGCCCCCCTCAATGCTCCCTCTCATCCCCCCTCATTTTACCGTTATAATCCGTCTAGATCTCTGAGTTTTGAAATTTTCCAAGGTTTCTCATTACCCCCCACCCCCTCAATTGCCCCCTTCACACCTCCTCATCCCCCCTCATTGCCAATCCAACACTGAAAAAAATTTGGCACCTCAGCGCTCCCGAAACGTGCAAAATAACGGGGGCTGTAAGCTCCCTCGGTTCGAGACGTCTGTTGTCCAATTTCGTGCGTCCATTTTTCCGAAGAGGGAGCTCTCCGATACTTTCTCGGGACTTGTTACGTGCCAACTGTGCCAAGACGAGCGGTGTAACTGACGTCCCGAAAAAGGGACAAGAGCGCTCCCTTATCGGTGCAACACAGCTACCGCGCGGGACTACAGATGCTCATAACCTCATACGTTCTACATCCCGTATACAGAACCGCACACGTGCCAGAGTTTTTTCAGTGAAGATGGCCGATTCGAGCTCGCCGATCCAAGATTGCCGACCGGGGATCGATAATCCAAGATGTCCGATTCAAGATGGGCGACTCGAGCTCGTCGATCCAAGATGGCGAACTGGGGATCGATAATCCAAGATGGTCGACTCGAGCTATTTTATCTAAGATGGCCGATCTCGAACTCTCCGACCCAACCCAACCCAACCCGAACTGGTTAGAGCTGGCCAATCTTAGTCCAGGGCTTATGTTAAAGGATTTACAATACAGAATCAGAAAAAAATTTGTTGAACAAAAAATTTTTAGCCGCAGTCTTAATATCCTTTGATGAAGGTATACTAAAAAGCAGCCAATTTGAGACTTTCAAAAAGGGTCATAAAATAATTTCTGGCATATTCTACAGAAAAAATGCAAACTTTTTCCCAATCAATGTTCTATACAAAAAGTTTCAGGATTTTGAGTAAAAAAATGGCAAAAGTTGAGTTTTCACCAAAAATTGCAAAGAAATAACAATTTTTGATGTGCAATAACTTTTGTAATTATTGAAATATTGCTCTAAAACTTTAGGAACATGTTTTTTTTTATAAAAAACTAAGTGTCTCCAAATTTTGAGTAATTTTAAAATTTTGAGCTGCTGATTTCACCTGAAATATCCCATACACACACACACACACACACACACACACAGCGTAAAAAGGACTACGCGATCCGCGTCGTCTGCGCGCGTGTTATATATATTTGGTAGCGCTATATATGTATATAGATCGTCACGATGTGCCTATATACAACTAAGCGACGTGTGCATATACGCATCTTATATCACTATCTATATTCTCTTGAACTCTTAAAACCTCGTGAAATCTCTCTAAAATTACTTTTAAAAAAAATTAAAAATATTGGCGAGTAAGTATATCCGTCTCTCTATCTCTCTCTCTCTTTCTCTGTCTCTCTCTTTTATTTGTAAACGTTTATTAAAGATATAAGAAAGTTATGAAATCAATCAACAAATTGTCGAGTATTTAAATATGAGTCAAATTTCGCTGATTTTCTGCTAAATACGCATACTTGTCGCGCGCGTTGTTTTGTAGTTTTCAGGTGAACAATCAGAATGTTTATTTAATTTTTTTTAGTAATTTTCACTATTAAAATTCATAATTTTTGTTATTATACTTATTGAATCCTTAAAAATCTCGTAATGATATTTGTTTAAAACAATATTTTCTTTTATCGCGTCCAGTAAGTATGCGTATTTAGCAGAAAATCAGCGAAAATTTGACTGATTTTTAAATACTCGACAATTTGTTGATTGATTTCATAATATTTTATATGTTAAATCAAATAAAAAAATCTCCATAATATATCTCTGCACTTGATTTCAATTATTTGCCGTTTATATTAATAGACATAGTAATGTGTGCGAGAAAAAAAAATTATATCTTGATAATGTAATAATTTGATTAAAAAAAAAATCATGAGCATAACATTTATCTATTTAACTGTCAATATATATAAGTATTTATGCTCTCTAGTTTAATAAACACAATAAACACTTCATATAAGTATAATTTAAGGCATAAATTTTGCGTATCATCGGAAAGGCACTTGTCGTATTGTCGAAAGACATCAATTGGATATCAATGTTTATACGATATTGTAAATCTTACTATTCTTTTGAATGAATATTATCACAGTAAAGATCGCGTGCTAAACCCACTGATTACCAAAACGTTATCAACTTTAGACAGTATTTTTCCGTAAACTTTTACAACTATAATCTCAAACCGTATATCACGAGATGTTTATAATTCAATTGTACTCACATTAGGAGCCACTGTACCAAAACGATACTTTTTTCAATGACACGAAAAGCTTATACCTATATGAAATCATCACGCAGCCCTCAAAAAAGAGAAAAAATAGAAATACTCTACCCTCGGTCACCCATCAGGAACATAGGCGCGCCTTCGCATCCTGGCACAGTATTGGCATCAGCGAGCACGAGGCAACCTCGTTCACCGATAACATTGCTCACGATACCGCGTGACACCGAACCGAGGAAAGCGATGCTGCCGAACGGCGCTGACACTATTTCCACCGGAATGCCTCGTCGTGGTCGGGGCATGGGTTCAGCGATGTGCGTAGCGTAAAAATCACTGTGGAGGAGAATTATATATACATACATTTTTGTATGTTTTTGAGAGATTTAATGTGACTAACTTATATACAGATGAGTTTTAACTAGTGTAAAAGGGTGGGATAAATATTGATTATTTTAATAGTAAAAATATTTAACTTTACATTTATCTTAGTGTGATAAAGTTCTATGGGGAAATTCTAGAAACTCTTCAGTATTTGAATGTTGATATTTCAACCGCTAGAGGGCTTCCGGCAATCCACATCAAAACTAATAATCCGCGACTTACAAAAGCATCCATCTGATTCTTTTACCAAATTTTTTTCTTTTACCCTCAAACATATGTTACTCACCTCAGCACTTGTTTACCATCGTCACTGCCACCTACGCCACTCTCACCATCATCAACTTTGATCAGGACGAAGATCGACAGTAAAGATTTATCGAGCTTAGCGAGCTTCTCGAAACTCCAGGAGAACAACAGTTCGTTGAAAGTCTTACGTAGAAGTGGACAACGCCAGACGTACCTCAGCGAACAATTGACGTCTCTGTGTGAGAAAGAAAAAAAAAATATTATTGTAATAATGCGTATCTACATCAGGTTGATGGTTAGGTTTCTGCAGAACGCACTATTTTTGCGGCCGCAGACGATGATATTCATACATGAGTGCGTTATCTCGATTTTCGAACCACCGAATGTAAGGGTGTGAAGATTCGGGTGTTACAATGAATTTCGTGGATAGGATGAACTTGCAGTTGAGTTGCACTTTTCGGTTTTATTGCAAGCAAAAGGTTGATATGTTTTTTCATACTATCCACGAAATTCATTTTAAAATCATCGTGAGCTATATAGAACGTAGCTATACTGTACTAATTTTCATTTTTCTTTGGTAATAATTAGTCAAAACATGTTGTAAGTATCGGATTCTATCGTCTTATGTAATCTAAAAAAAATGTCCTTTTTTGTGCTTTAAAAGTATAAAATCTATTCTTGTCTTAATTAATTTCATTTGAATAAAATTATATGACACTAAAAATAGCTACACATAGTCAAAATTTCTAAATCGTTTCCAAGAAATCAACGCAGACGTCGTGAAATTATTTGTAAAAGGAAGCAATATAATTTAAGTGTTGAATTAGCTAAAATGATCTTTTTATGTACAATTCAATCTAATCTGTCGTCCACTGATGGTATATCCGGAAGAATTAATCAAAACATCATTTATCACAGTCCAGTACTTACATAATTTGAAATACACCTTCATGTTGTTTAACATACAAAATTCATACATCGTTACAAAACTTAATAAACATTTCTTAGAATAATGACACTTTAATTGGCAAATTTAAGTAATCGTTCATTAAAAAATTAACTTTCAAATTTAATCAATGTTCATTTTACAATAAATATATATATCAAATAGACAGTCCATAAAGTATGGATGAACCACACTTTAATACCACATTACACCAAAGTATAAAACAAAACGCCTTATTATCAACACTGCTGACCTGTTACCCTCTTCCAACCTCACGCGGAACCTCATCGACTTGGCTACTCTCGGTGGTACTTCCACAATCTCCTTCTCCAGCCTCCGAAGTTCACTCTCGAGGAAGTTCTGCACATCGTGTCGTGGTTTCTCAAGGAACGCGGGCGCTAACAGTGACCCGTGACTTAAGAGCCAGCCGCTACCAACTGCCAGAGGTATGCCTGAGACGCCGAAGGTTTCACCGTTGTCGGCGTGGTGCGTGATTAGGGCGCTGCGCGGTTGCGTCGTCATTGCTGGGTCCTGAAATAGTAATTGATAGACAATATTATTAAATGAAAATACAATGTTAGATATTTTTGCGACATTTGTTTAAATTTTTGTTTACGTGAATCTATCTGCATTAACTAAAGCTTCGCTATACGCGCCTTTTTCGTAATGGTAAATTAATATTAATTTATTTTCGATATTATATGAGCTCGTGCCGATTGTTCTCAATGTTTCAGGTTTCAGTTTATCGTATTATTGTATAATTATATGTATAATTAGGCGAATATACACGTAGGACATTTTTTTTTGTAAAGGAAAAAAAATTGTCAAGTTGACACAAAATCGATTATTTAGGTATTGTACTTTGTTAGGGTACTTATGTAGATATTATTACTTTGTCAGGGTAAAAGATATGTTAATATTTTTGTTAAGAGATGCGAATAGTATAAAATAACGTTTATTGAATAATTTGGAATCGCAGATTTATACGACACAATGTTACAGAATGTAATGGATTGCGTATTACTTATTGAATGTATCTATAAATCAATTAACTTTTAAAATTCTATACAAGAGCGGAACTATAAACTTCTAGTATAGACTTGTACAACAGTTTTGTACAATTTCAATTAACAAGAAAAGGACTCTTTAACAAGATTAAGACATGAGTAGTTTATAGTTATGATTTTTTACTTATGTGCATTATTTACATAGCTGGATGTATGAATTATTGAACAAATAAAGATGTAACAAAGAACCGTTCTGGGTAGAACATCTCTGGATTATCATAATACTTTGGATCCATTTGAATAGCTCATGATGGAATCCAAATGTTCATACCCGGTTTAACCGTGATTGGTTTACAACGTTTTACAATCTGGCAATGCTGGTGGCAATTCAAATGGTTTGACGCAAAGTCTGTCGAGGTAAGGCATTAGAGTATGTTCGTCTCATCTTCTCTCGAATCACCGCTTCGAGATAGGGCATGTCGTTGTTAACTGCTTCGTATGTAGGTTTCCCATTGGTTTTCAACATAACACCGTCAATTTCGTCTTGCAACTTCTTCTGAATTTCTAAATGGGTGGCTATCACGTGAGTCAAGACACTTCATTACGTTGAAATTTTATCGGAATTAGCAAAGAAGAAGATGAAAGCTTGTGCAGTCATTTCTGTTATGTCTAACTTCAAATCCTTTTTACGTGCATCCATCGTCAGTTGAATGATATCAGATTTAGTGAAGCCTTCTTCTTTCGTTAGCTCTACAATTGAGCTTACGATGTTTTCAAAGAACCGTCTTGCATGATCCGGAACAAATTTCATATTTAACACCTTTATAAGTTCCGGGAGTAATGTCGCTACAATGAACTTAACCGATGTAGCACCTTCTACGTCAGTAGCTTCTCTGCCAAGGGTATAGAAATCATTTTTAGGATCAGCCAATGAATCAACGTTTACTCCAAAAGCACATGTATATCACATCAATGCTCAGCTTAAAAAATAAGTCCTTAGTGTTTAGCATTTCGCGATCATGGACTCTTCCATGAGTCCAAACATTTCCTTCATTTTGGTTAAAGTAAAAGCTGGGCTCAATAAAGTTCTCCATTCTCGCCATTTATCCCCAGCAATATTTAGCATATTGTTGTCGAAAATTGGGTTTAAACTGGCATCGATAAAAGCCTTGTGATCCGGAAAACTATCAAAGTTATTTATTGTAAGGTTTTTAATTAGCTCAGGGTCACGTAAAATAATAATAGGCTCCATGAAAGCAAACGTTCCAATGTATTTAGCTTTTTTTGGCATTGTAGATTTCTATTATTGTTTCGGAAATATCTTGTATACCAAAAATAAAAGGCCCCATATTGCTTAGAACAGGCCATCCTGCGAAATATGGAATTCTACGGTTTTTAAAATAACTACGTTTCTTCTTTAAATAGTAATATACAGAAATACAAAGGCCACCTATTAATGTCCAAAGCCACGTAAATCCATTTTAACAGAAAATGAAAGAAAATTATAATGTCAAGCGTTTTGGTAGATGACTATAATTTTATTGATGTATTGTGTTTTTTTTTTACTGATTCAATATATTTCGAATCTTATCATTCATTCATACATAGATTATCTTATAATTTAATTATTTAAGTATATCGGACAGTGTTTAAATTGCTACAGTTTTGTCAAGCAAATTATAGCAGAAACTTGACACTTTGAAAATCATGTATTTATTTTCAGAAACTGACTCTTTTATCGCAATTATTATAATCAAGAAAAAAATTACGGTTTTAATTATCGTTGGAAGAGCAAACAACTCGTGCGAAAGATAAAATCGTATCGATTGAAGTTGAGATAGGCACGCTGGCTACAAAATTTCTTTTCGTTTTCTACATTGCATTTGTGTACTTTTCGATAACATTATTTTATTTAAGAATTTCTTAAATTTCGTTAAAGAGCTATCACTTGAGAAAATCATTTCTTTGATGCTATCTTTAAATTAAGTAATTTATCTCGTCACTCGCTGTAACTCGTTTAGAAAATTATATACTTTTTAAATACACTCATTGTTGAAGGTATATAAACTGGGCGCAAGTTGTTTGATCAAAAACTAATTTACATTAGTTAAACAATATATTTATTTCCTTACCAATAACCTCTTAACTTTTAATAAATTAAGTAAATATACATTACCAAAAGTTTTATACTTTAAAAACTCTATACATAAACGTCAGTAGTTTAGCTCGAATCGGGTACCAAATAAAACTCGAACACTAGTTTAAAGTTTACGTTGGATCGGTGATCTTCATTGAGGTAGGTTTACTTTGAGGCGAATCGTTGTTTATGCGGGCGTTCTCCAATCGAAACTGCTGGTATAACAGTCGAAAACGAGCAAAGAATCGCAGGGGGGCTAAACGGTGGGTTTTTTCCATCTCAAAACACGCGCTCTAATTGGCTGTGCCTCGTGGTAATGATGAGCTGATGAGTCGCGACAAAAGTCACCGAGCTTTTGCATGTTGCGTGAAAAGTTAAACCGCTGTGATTAACTCTGAATTTTTTGCTGATAAAGTGTGTTGGTAAAATATTTACTCGATAGCCATAACTATTAAACTATCCTAGCTTTTGATGGAATTTTTAGATAAGAAATATTAATTATATAGATAACTGAAGTGTTATAAAAGTTTTCCTCTATTTTTCAAATTCGGTATTACAAAAGTTATCGATAGTTTTTTGGTCTAAAATATTATATTATCATAATTTTATTTAAAATACGAGATAAAGTTGACATTCTAGAAATATCTTACTCAAACTATAATCTTTAAAAAGATATATAACGAAGGGCAAAAGTCTTATCATCGATGGTCGAAGAGATAAAATTAATAACTGAAATGAAGATTTTCTAATAACCTTTAAATAATAATAATAAGTTTTTCTAATAACCTTTTTTTTTATTTACCTATAGATTTCTTTGATTCTAGATGACGAACAGATAAGTTCAGGTAAAATCGGATTAAGATAATAAAATGGTCAACAAACTCAATTGTCAATATGCAATATATTATAATTCAACAAGGATATAAAATGTGATTTTAGTTTTATTTATTTAAATTGCTATATTACGTTAGAAAAAAATGAATTATATTTTATTTTACTTTATACAATAGAAAAGTATAAAATTAACCGTCTTCCCTTATAAGTTAATTAAAACGACATCGTCAAAAACAAAAATAAAAAAAATAAAAAATAATATGCAAGACCTCCACGAAAGTGGCTTGAAATCGATCTGCGTCACATCGTCATCAAAGCCACCCTCAGAAATTACTCGTAGACACATACATACACACACATACACACACTTATTCCCCCGGTTGTATACAAAAATAGAAAAAGAGAGTCGCCATCGACGACGCGCATCGTCGGCCGCCGCGCGTCACGATTCCCGGTAACCTGCAATGAGCCGCAAAAAAAGGACAGAGAGAAAAAGAAAAGCTGCCGCGCTCACGCTTGTGTGCGATAATCAAAATGTTCGATCTCGATTGGTCGGCTCCAATTCCCGCAATTTATACTCGCGCGCGAAGATTAAGCCCGCGTTTTCTCGTTACAAAGTGAGAGGCGCGCGCGCACACGCCGCACACTCAACTTTTCTCGTCTCGCTCAGTGGTAAATGTGTGCGATCTCCTTGGAATGTCGGATATTTCTAGTTCGCGTATATATATATATATATATATGTGTGTGTGTATGCGTGTGAGTTTCGCGCCTGAGGCGAGGGAAAAGTCGTCCTTTCGTATATATGTGATGGAGCGAAAAATTGCGAGGTGTTGGGTTTTTTTTTTTATTTGTTTGAAGGAATAGTGGAGGGTTGATTAGTGGGTAATGGGGTTGGTTAGTTAACGTAGATGGTTTAGTTTGGATTTGTTATTTCGAGCAAATGGTACGATTTTTATCTTTAGTTTAATAGGAAAAAATAGTTGATTTAATGTTGTAAACGTAGAGATTTTTGCAAAAATATTTCATATTTTACTTAATGTTTCCTTCGTGCAACAATAAAATATCTATTCAATAAAAGTAGAGTAAATTTATTATTTTTTTCAAAATACTAATAAAAAATGAAGAGTTAGAGGAATAATTGAATAAACAAAATTTACTATACAAATATCCAGCTATTCGTACTGCATTATCGACAGTTTTTTAACTCCTTCTTAACTTTTTGGTGTATTAATTTATTACCTTATCACCCTATTATGAGTACTTTACCGCAAGTTATAACAATAGCAAGACTAACTTGTAAGTCAGTCGCGCTACCAACTAACTACGGTTCTCTGCTAATTATTCTCATACTGTAATTGTACTTTATAAAACTTCTTATTCTGCATATTCGTACGCATCCACCCATAATATATAATTCACTATTGAGTATAAGTTATTTGAAATTCAATGCAACAGCTAGAATACTGAGACACTTACAAATGATAACGCAAAAGACGTTGACGAAAGTTCTAAATTCATTACGATCCTAATTGAATTTTTGACATTTATTTATGCAAATCGAGTATGAGATAAAAAAAAGATTTTAATATTCATCGAATCAAAAGATTACTTGTCTCGCCGCATTATTTCAGTATACTGCCACTGCTATTACACGACATTACTGAATCCATTAATTAAAAACATGTTATTTGGACAAAAAAACAAAACTTATGGAATAAGTAAGTATCACTCGACAGTATTTTAATTTGCCAACCTCGACAAAATAATTCCACGCTTTACGTTGCATTCTTAAACCCCATCGCTTCCACCCAATCAATCAAAAAACAATTCTCTTTCGCCAACCCGCGCACGACCGTTTTCCCCAAAAACTACCGGAACCACCCGGTTCAATCCACTATTGACGCAACCATCCAAAACGTGACATTGAGGTTCACCATATACACTAGACATTTCTAGTTCTACAAAGCCAACCCGCAGCGGTCAAGAAACAAAAGCGAGAAAGAAAGCTCGCGTCGCGTCGCGTCGAGGGATTTTAGTTGAGATTTATGGGATGCAATGAACCCGCGCTCTCTCGTGCTCATTGGGCCTGACACTGAGCGTCAATTACCGGGGAATGCGAATGTCAATCGCGAGAGCGAGAAACGTTAACCTTCTCGCGTGCACGCGTGTCGTTGCGCGTAACCACGCGCGTATACACACCTAAAGCTCTTATACCAGCATATACTTGCTATTGTATATATACTTTCACTTGTAGTGAACGTGCGTGTGTATTGGGAATTTTTACAGGATTGCGGTGTTATACGTGCGGAGGAAGGTTCAAGGATTTTTGACCGGGGTTCAGGGTGTGATTTTACGGACGGAGGTTTAATTAATTGGTTGGGTGAGTGTGGTTTGCCGAGGTGACTATAATAATTGATTTATTGGTGTCGTTAATTACGTGTATATATATGTCGTGTATTGGTCGTGAATTATAAGAGATATTTATTTATGTGGAAATCCTTATGGACGCAGGGTGTCTTGATCGTGCGAGAATGGTTAGTGAGAAGTGAGGTAAAATTTAGCAGAAGAAAAAATATTTTTCTACCTTTTTACATCCATTTTGGTAGCTGGTTCATTCGTGTCATTTATATTCAATACTGTATTAACATACATTTTTAATAATAACATAAAAAGGCGTTTCGTCCCAGCTACTGGAGTGAATTCGTCAGTGGTAGAACTACCAACTAGAGTACGACTATTTTCTAGCTTAAAGTTGTAAAATTGTCAAAAAAATTTTTAACGCTCCCAAATAAGGTATTTTAAAATACAATTGTTCGGCCAGAGAGCACTATGACCGCCATGGATTTTTTTCATGGATCAAAAAAATTTATTTGACAGTATATATATATATATATTTATGTTGTGTCTGTATAATTATATACACTGTATACTTGGATGTTCTATGAACCTTGATTCCTGGGAGATCAAATATCCAAGAAACTAGTGGATAAAACTACTAATTTATTAGTGTATATATTCACTATTTCCTATCCATGCAAATATCATTGCCTAATTGATCCGAAACAATTATTTTTTAATATTTAATCAGAATAGTACGAGCTGCCATTTACGGCGTTATCCCCAAGCGGTATATTGTTCAATCAACCCCGCTAACATCTTCATTTCAAACATTGATATATATCAGACACTGACCACCTTTTCAACGAAACATATACCAAACCACACGGTCAAACCCTAATTTTTCCGCACCATCAGCATCTCTCTTATAATATTACCATTATAACCCCTGACTCACGAGCCTATCGTGCGACACAGAACGATCATGACTTGCAGCATCGCGGATTGTTAATTGCAGACGGACAGAGACGCGAGTGCGGACGCGTGTTAACACACGATATGCACAATGCCTATATATTACATGTATGTTATACAGTTTATCTGTACAACCACGACGTACGAGCGTATGGATTTATGGGTCAGAGATCGTAGCGTCGTGGCGTTCCAGGAATACTGCGAGAAGAAATGCAGTGGTATATAGTAGTGCATAGGATCGCTGGCTGGTTTTATAATGTGTCACATGTGTCTGTATATGGGGGATTGAGAGGTTTGATAAGTGAGAAATAAGTACATTGAAATATAGCAATCATGGTTGATTGCAACTGATGCGCGTGTCTTTCAGGTGTGTGTGTATGTATGTGTGTAAAATTCTAAGTAGAATGAGTCGAGTAGAGTAAGACTATATGACGTTAGTGTGTATAGAATGAATAGGTAAACGCGTTTTTGTGAATGATCGGTGGTAACGTCATTTTTTTTTTCAGGTAAGCTGAAAATCGTAATAAAATGTTTTATTAGTTTCTTTATGGTATACATGTGATTTGATTATAGATACGAATACAACCTACTTGAATCTAGAATAAGGATAGTAATTTTATTTTCATTATACTTTATAACGAAAATTCTACTTATCGAACAGATATTGTCGCGTGCAAAAAGTTCGTTCGAATTTCAAATGTAGATATTACCAGATAACGTTGTATCTCTCATATAAACCAAGCAAAGCTTTAAAGAAAAAAAGCCGGTATATATTATCACCCACTTCCGTGACAGCAATTAACGCTTTTATATAGTATACAAAAAAATCACAATTTTACAATCCTCGTTAACGAAAACAAAAAAAAAGAGCGATAGAACAGAAAACCAGAACTAGTGATATATACCGTCGTACAAATTGCTTCCTACATATACGCAAGAAAAAAAAGAGAATTCCAAGAATACGAAATGTATAGTATAGAGTGAAATGTATATACATATATATCGACGTGGCGTATAGAATTTTTCAGTGAATTGACTCGCGACGGAAGAGTTCACGAATATATATACGCGGGTATATAAGTATGTGTGTGTATACGAAAATATTACTGATGTCATGCGTGTAAGAGATCTCAATTGCAATTGCGTAATAAAATTTTTCATCTCTTGTGCGTGTGCGCGCGTGTGTCTGTGTTATATATACGATGGACAGTATATACACACAGGAAGATGCTTGCGATTGTAATCGTGAGCTTTTTTTTCTGTGTCGCAAGAGGAAGATGCAGATGACGTTGGTTATATTATGTATATAATACGCGAATTCTGAATGAGAGCGATCGAGGAAAAACTCGAGCGCAGTGGTGTGTGTATGTGGTTCTGTGTTTTTTTTTTTTTTATTACAAGTTTAGTTTTGCGATTGATAGGTTGTTACTTTTAGGTGTCGAGAATTTATCTTTATCGACTTTTTTCCGTCATTTTATCATCTTTTTTTATGTTAATTCACGATAAAGCTTAT
>JAWWEQ010049223.1:0-13959 GCA_035583055.1 Torymus tubicola
TTTAAAATATTAAGTTTCTTTCTTTTAACCGTAAAATTGATTGTAAGAAATTGGTTCTTGATTTGGCTTACGTTTGCTTGATAAAAACCTAATTGATTGAAACTGGTGGTAGGTTCCTATAGAAGTTTATTGACATTTTTGCTTATATCTTCTATAATTTTTCAAATATGTCACTCAAACTTTTTTTACAAGTTTAGAATAATATATAGAATCGGAAAATCAAATAAAAAAAATATTGAATTTCTTCCAAATTTGTAGGCGTAAGACCCTCTTAAAAATAAAATTGCATGGTAAAAAAATTTTTTTTTCCAAAATGTAATTTTCATAGTAAATACTTATTCTACATGCAAAAACAAACAATTTTACAAACAGTGCATATATTCGGACATATAGAAACTTAAAAAAAGTGATTTTTTTTACCAAAAATCAACATAACTTTTTATCGGCTCGATAAAAATGGAGCCTGTTGCTCTCATTGTTATGTCATGTTACGCATCCTTTTCATTTAAGTTTTTTACAATCGATCGAGTGGTTCAAAAGTAAAAAGGTGTTTTTTTTTGCGGGTCGAAGAAAACGGAAAAAAAAGTTTAGTTTTTTTATTGTAAAAAGCGCAATATTAAATTTATTTCAAAAACCTTGACGGGATATGAAAGGTATTGCTTCACTCTTCAAAATGAGCTACCGCATGTTTTTTACGACCATTGTAGACAGAGCTACTAAACTTTGAATTTTGTATAATTTTAATATACGCTACATACTTAGGCACGCAACTGTAAGACATCTCAAGAAACAGACAGCATTACACGAGAAAATACGAACGAAAGCCCCAACAGTAAGCACATATACAGACGGGCATCGGCAAGTGGATTTTCAAGACACATTTTCGCAGTACTAATACGAGCCGGAGCAGACGACAAACACTATTCTGCCTCGACGGCCTGCTTCTCCAAGAGAGCCGAAAATGACTATGAGTATGAGTACCCCATACAGAGACTGGAGGGGGGAGAATGCCGGTAATAGGCTGCAGGCCTGGAGGCCAATGCGTATACGCAAGTCCGGAAGAGACCATGAGGGATTATATTACGTGCTTGTTAGCAATAATGGAAAAGCAAGTGCCTCGTCCGAGTGAGAGTCAGCAGCTAGATCTCCTCCATCGAAACCTGTTACCGCACATCCAAAGGCTGATTAAAAGGGCTAAAATCGACGATGTAGAAGCATTGCTCGTGCAAGCGAACAAGATTGAGCAAGCCATAGAATGCGAGAAGGTTTACCGACCACCACCATCTCCCGAAACTACTCTATTGCCAGAAATGGCGTATAAGGAGAGAAAGGGCGAACGAAAGACGCCGAAAAGCATGATCAGTGCCGTAGTGGCCGGGACTAGGAGAGATCCGAATAGCGTAGAAGAAATGACAAAAAACTTAGAGGATCAGATGAAATGGTTGATCTTGCAAATGAATGCTGCCAACCCAAAATCGGAGAAGCTCGATCGCCAGAAGGTCAGAGAGAACTCTGTCGACAGAAAGAATCCGAATTCGCGAAGAATTGGATAATCGAAGTGAGAACTTCAAATCTCGTAAGAAAGACGAAAGTTCGGGTAACCGGAATGGGGGAGCGTATGGTCGCCCGAGGTTTGATCCCTTGCAGCCACTGACATGTCATGGTTGCGGTCGTCTCGGCTTTATACAGAGATACAGAGAAAATGGGCCCTAAAGAGAGACAGGAGAGGGATGCAGAAGCATCCGCCCCTCATCCAGAAGGGAATGAGACTGTCTCGATCGCCCCTGAATGGGATAAGAGAGCCACCCCGATGAAAGAGGAGACACCGGCTGTTATAGAAAATATAGCTGATGAGGATTTCTCCTCGCCGGACGAAGTTAAAACAGGGCTATCATGAAAAGGTGCAGAAGCACCCACCGCCCCTCCAGAAGGATAGCCGTCGGAAGAAAGTTCGTCAACCGAAGGAAGAATTCTGGTTGAAGGGAGAATGGCCGAAGCCACCTTAGCAACAACCTCGGAAGAGGTTAACCTCAAATCCTCTCCCGGAGAGGGGGAAGATGCAGCTCGATCACCAAGGGAGTCAGAAGCTCGGTGGTGGCTGCAGCTAGGTGTAGCTGACTTTAGAATTCGGGCTCTGTATGACCCAGGCGTTTCTTGTAAAGTGGTAGGTCCAACAGGACTACAGTTAGCTACACCCGTGAATAAGAAGATCGTTCCAACACTTGCCGGGCAAGCAAAACTGCCCGATGGTAGTTATAGTCCGTTAGAACAGCTTGAAGTAGCTAGCGTTGAGTCTGGAACGACGCAGTTGTTATATACTACAAGATCTGCCGAAGATCAACCGGGAAAAGAGTGTATTTGCTCGCCCCGAAGTGAGGTATCTCGGACTGCTCATCAACCGAGATGGAATTCAATTGGATCCGTCGAAGATTTAACTGGTCATGAAATACTCAACCCAATCCTGAGCCGAAGAACCTCAAATAACATAGACTTTATGGGATGGGCTCATGGTATCGCAAGTTTATTAACCTTCTGGCAGCCGGCATTTTTCCTACTGAAAAAGTGTAACTTTCTCGAAATTTTCCATATAAATGTTTCTTAAGTAATAGTATATGTGGGCCGATCATGGAATGACGCCATATGGCGTCATGCCGGCTGTCAGAAAGTTAGGCCCTTGATTGGCAGGGCTTTTGCAACTTTTCGTTCCAAAACTGGTAGCCTCAAATACTCAGGCTAGTTAAATATGTGCATATATGATACACTGCTAGTTTTGGCACGATTTATTTTGTACATATATGATACACTGCAAATCAAGGGGTTAAAAACTTTGCGATGATCGCGAATCCACTTACGAGGTTAATCAATCTACATAGCCCTGTAAAAGGAGGAAATTTCAGCATACAAACTGATGTTAGTGACAGCGGGACTGGTGCTGTGCTGCTGCTGGAAGTCGATGGTATCGAGAGAGTTTTAGAATTTGCAAGGGCGACACTCACGCCAACCGAAATGAATTATTCTGTGACCGAAAGAGATTGTTTGGCGGTAGTATGGACTATCTGTAAATTCCGGCTGTATGTGAAGAGGTACCACTACAAGACCGTCACGGATCATAGCAGCCTGCAGTGGTTACGTATGATGAAGAATCTCACAGGAAGATTGGCTCGATGGGCCTTAGAACTCCAGGCGGAGAGGTTTGATATCGAATATAGGAAGGGGCACTTAATTATATGTCGTTTAAACGAGACTGAAGAAACCGAGATCAGTGCCACCGCATGGTCTCAGGACAGTGTAGCCAGGTTGTGGAGATTAATCGCCACATTAACACGGGTTTTAATTACTATATATATTTGTTTACTGGCCACACTGTCTCAAGAGACTAGCGACCGATGGTATATTGAGAAAGTGTCTGAAGTGAAGAAATCGCCGCAGGATCACCCCCGCTGGAAGATGTTAGGGGAAAATCTATATATTTACCGACCGAGCCCTTATTTGGGTGAAATCCTTGATCAAGATACGGCCTGGAAGTTAATAGTGCCTGCAGATGATCGGATAGCCGTGATAAAAGAAGGTCATGATGCACTTGAAGCTGGACATCTCGGAAGAGATAAGACTTAGCTTCGAATAACCCAAAACTATTACTGTCAGAAGCTGTGACGTCTGCTAGCGTGTGAAGGTAGAACAACAGCCACTGAGAGGTAAGATGGGCGTGCACTTGGTAGAACGGCCCTGGCAGGTGGTGGCTGGAGACATAATAGGTCCGCTCCCGCGTACGGCGAAGGGATACTCATACATCCTTGTTTTCCAAGATTTATTTACGAGGTGAATCGAGCTTATCCCCGTACGTAAGGCTAACGGTGCTACTATTATCAGAGAATTTAAGTCGACGGTCTTATGTCATTATGCGATACAAGACTACTCCACCCTATCGTCCGCAGGGTAAATGAGGTCGGATGTGCATCTCTTGTCCGCTATGTTTTCTCTGAATACAGCGATATATATTTCTACAGATTATAGCCCTGCAATATTGAATTCTGGTCGTCAGCTTGAGCAGCCTAGCGTGGGCAGCAAGAGCGGCTAGCCGCGGATCAGGCAGAAAAGAGTTGATAGAGTCATGACGCGAGAGATTAGAAGCTCTTCGTTACGCATATGATAGAGCGCACGAAAGTATTACGGGTTGGGTTAACCACGTGCTGTCGTCGGCAGCAGCTGGGAAAGCTAGTAGTGGCCTAGCTCCAGAATATACGCCCATTTACGGTGAAGAAGATATGGGAACACTTATGAGTTAGTAGAGTATATTCTAGTTCCGGAAAAAGATGTGAAGCTCTACGTGGAAAAGGTAGGTAGTCCTGAGGAAGAGATTCTGCAACCACCGATAAAAGAGGCGATGAGCGACTCGCCTGAGTAATATAAGAAGCACTACTGCGCTGCATGATATCATGATCCACCTATTGTCTTTCATCGATTGATAATTTGCACCTTTCTAGATTCCAATTAACAAAGAACGATGACCATTGTATTAATTAATCAATACGGCTCTTGCACAGGCTCGAATCAGTTTCTGTCGGACCTTCAAACTGAAAAGACGTTCATTAATAAATTAGTTATTCTATACTGTATTACGTTTTTACTTACCTTAACTGTGTTCCTGTGTAACACCTCCTTCGATCACCAGACAAATAACAACTCCTGCTGCATGCGAGTTCGGAATTAGTGAATACGCAGTCAAAGAGACAGATTCGTCGATCGTCCCGCGCAAAACCGCGGCGGCGAAACGACGGAGGGGGAGACCGAAGGGGGCACGAAATCTAGCAGGTATTCCTGATGCCGACAGTTTATCGCCGCGGCGGACACGACGAGAAAAGATCTCCCAAACTTCCGTAAACTAACTTCCTTTCCTTTCCTTCTTTTTTGTTGCAGTTTTTACCGTCGAGTTGGAGGTCCTGAACAGAATCGTAGCGGCTATCATACAAATACTGCTCAGGTCAGAAGTTGACGAGCTGGCGGAACAGCTGGTTATAGCAGCCGGAGATAGGGCTGAAGCGCTACGCCGCGAGAACTTAGAGCGGATAACCGTCTCCTCATCCATCATCATCGAGGAGTGGGATAGTGAGGATGAAGATCGGTATCAGGCGATCCAAGGGGTAGCCTTTGATGCCCCCCACCTGCCGAATTACCCTCCACCGTGATTATGATCTGCTCGAACCACCCAAAAAGACGATACCATCCGGAAGTCCCGATGCTTTTGCAAAAGAAGTAATCCACGAGGGTTGACGAAGAGGTTCTCCTCGAGATGCACGTCACTGGATATCCATGCGTGTACCTCTAATTTGGGGAATAAAGAGGCCATCGGCCGTGAATGAGTCATTCCTTTGTTTTCTTTTTCCTTCCTTCACCTCTTAGACCCTTCTTCGCCCGTGTTGTAGAGTTTTGAGCTAGGAGGAGGATGTAACAGTGTCGCACACCGCAAGGGCGAGTACGGGTGTCGTGCAAGAAGGACGGTGTGTAGCGCCGATCGTCTGTTTATCGAAGAGAGCGCGCGCGGTATGATGTATGTCAGTGAGATGGCGTGATAGAGAGAGAGAGCGCGCCACGGCAATTAGGAGAGCGGCCGAGTCAGTGAAAAGCTGCCCGCTCAAGGGAGAGGTCCTTAGAAAACTATTCGTGTGTAAGCATAGCTCGTATATGATTCCATTGTTCGGAGAATTCTATTTTTTTTTGCTATCATCGTAGAGGTCAAGTGTAGTGCGTGGATCCTGCCACCGCCACCATCGTCTCTGTTGGAATACGAAAGTTGCCGGATAGCCGAGCAGAGGAAGACCTACCCCTAGGAGACGTTTGTCCTAAGTTCTTCGATTTTCATCGCGTGACCGTAGATATGGCTGGCCAGCGTGGTAAGTGGTAGGCTTAATTACATTTGATAGATGCGAGCGGCGATTGTCGTAGCGATTCTTTTTCTGAGAAGGAACGTTAGAAGCGGCTAACCGGTGAATGCTTTCTTCTCTCTCTCTCTGCGGATGATTTTTTTCTGGTGAAGCGTGTAGTGTGCTGTGTGTGTGTGTGCGTCAATTTTAACATATATTCTCGCACGCTGAACAGAGAATACCGAAGTATTATTCATGCGGAGATATCCCTGTTACAATACATATTTTTGCAAGCCAGATTCGATTAAAAATAACTTATATATGGAATAAATGAATGATAAAAATTAACGGACTCCGAAATCCATTAAAGTCTTCAGCATTTACTATTGTAGATGAAGTAAAAGAAAAGTGTTAAAATTGAATCGAGTTGGAGAATTCTTATCAACTTTTTATCATTACTAGATCCGAAAAATTTTCAATTTTATTAATTTTTATAATTTGGTGTTTGATAAACCTACTATCTTTGAATAAATTTTATAAAATTTTATTAATAGGATAGAATATTGTGACGTCCAGATGAATGTCACTGCTATTTTCCATGTTTTGCCTTTTCTAGGCTGGAGTTAACCAAGAGCTAAGGACGACAAAGCCGAACGAATGGTTTATAATTGTAAAATAGTTGAAATTATATTTTCAAGAAACTACGAGTGGCCTGTCTCTGCATATTCATACAGAGTGAATCCATGTAGTTGTTGGGAATTGGGAAATTTGAGTGGAAGGTTTGAAAATAGGAAGACAAGAGAGTTATATATGAATAGAATACATGCTTACTTTTATTGTTATGTGTGTGCGTGGTGCCCGAAATTGCTAGTTTACTCTGGTGGTGCTGAGGGACTTAGGCGGTTTCCTTCCTCTTCTTTCCCTCGTTAGACGCAGTTCGGGGGTACAATGTGTTGGAGACATTTGAGTGGCCAAGACAGCGTAGGCGTTAAAATAAGTTCTATCTTTTTAGAGAGATGACACTAGTTGTGTTACTTCAACGCTTATTTTGTTTAATCATAATACTCAGCTTTGGCTAAAAATACTTTTAATAAAATATTTGATTTTTAATCGTATTGCTTATTTTTATGTTCATATGCATATATAAATTTTGTGTATTTGTATTATTTATTTGTTTGTACATAAATATAGATGTTTCAATAAAACGATTAAGAACGGCGAATAAATGATAAGAGTTAATTAAAATTTATATTATAAATGCATATATAAGAACGTAGCTAACACGTACGTGTTAGAAAAAAAATCGTGAATACGTCTTGCATTACATAATAAATTAAATTTATAAATGTTAAAAAATTTGAAATTTATAAAAATGTTTTCATTTGATTGCCTAATTTTGAGTTGTCCGAATTGCACAAAATTTACATTGGTTTCATCGGTAAAATTTCTCTATTACCTAATATTAATAAGTAAAAATTATAAAAACAATATAAATGGTATGAAAATTCGGAGGAAATTCTAACGGTCGAATTTTATGGCTTTTTGGCGAAGCGTTGGCGCGGACGTGTACCGGCGGGCTGGCCTGGGTTTTCTGAGTTAAGTCGTAAAAACTATCCTCTTTTTTACATAGGTGGAAATCCTTTCATTCTTGGGAAAAATCTTTCACTTACGAGTGTTGTGTTTTCTTTGAGTTGCAAGAATGCGGTATCTCGCATCTGCTACAAAATTGGACCGCTAGATAACTTTGCGTATTTTGTATAATGTTTTTTTTAATTTTTTTTATTTTTGAATTCTAGGATTTTTAGATGACTCAACGTCGACGATCGGTTAGTTAGACCATACAACGTTACAATATCATAATTTTTTGATACATTTTTTTCTAAAAATTTTTTTTTTATTTCTCACCAACGCGAGAGCGGTGAGCGTGTGAGGCGCGCTGTGAGGCTTACGACGAAATGACTGATATACCAGGTATCACATTTTAATTGATACATTTAAATATTTTATCAAGCAAGGCTCCAATCAAGAAAATGGTACAGAGAAAAGTTGTAGGATATTGAGGGGGAAGTCGGATGGTAACCTTCGATTTGACCTTGAATTCGATTCTCAAGGTCATTTGAAGGTCTACTTCGATTTTTTAAATAGAAACCCTATTTTTGTATTACAGGAATGATACGTTGAGTTGGGGATTTAATGGTCATTTCAAGGTTAAGCAGCCAGTTCATCGACATTTACCTATGTAATTTGACGGGCAAGATCAGAATCCAAAAAATGTTAACGATAAAAGTTGCAGAATATCGAGGGGGGTACCGAATGGTGACTTCGTATTTGACTCCGCTTTTTGAGGCCATTTTAACGTCAAATAAATTTTTTCATTTTCATACTTGACTCCGGATTCTGATAGCGCGTAAAATTTTGCGTTTAAAACGAAGTAGTTAATTTGAAATCGAAGAGATGGTTTTCTACATTTTTTATTTAAAGGTACTGAATCACGACCTTCGATTCGTCCTGAAGCTCTTCTTTGTCAGAGTTGTTTGAAATTAGATTATAAAAATCGACCTTTACCTATACAATTGTTGCGAAAGATCTTTTGGATTGAATTTGAAGTTTGAGTTTGTTTTCTTTTCTACCAGGCCGTGCATTACTTAGCTCAAAATTTTGGAAACGGAAAATTAGTATCTATTTACGCTGCTAAGCAAGGGATGAAATAAAATGTTCATTTGAAGATCCGATGAAAATGTAAATCCAGAATACTAACGTAATGACAACATAAATTAATGGCTCATAAATAGTGACGTGATATTTTTATTCTTTCGCAAGCGAAGTTCTACTTTCGTTAAGTAATGACATATTCTTATCGTAGTTCCCACATTCGTTCGTAGTATTATTTTTTCCTACAATTGATAATTATTTAACACCTATTTATTTCATTTATCCGTTATTCATTTAATACCATATTAAACTACCTCTTGTAAAATTGTGTCACTATGAAGTCAAAGTAGAAACAAAATCACAGTTCGTGCAAACTCAACTTTTTACTCAAGCCAGTTTTTAGCACGGAAGAGCTCCACGATTCTGTCATTTTTTTTGTATAGGTGATGTATTGATGAATATTGATGTTCATATGTCATTACTTCATCTTTGACTTTATTTCATTTGGAAAAGCAGCTTCTTATTTCTTTATGAAGACTGTGCCAATTTATCAACGTTGAACCAATATCTAGATTAAGTTTGAGATAAAATGGCAGATTATCCAACGTACGATATCGTTGATATCCTTCTTGTTCTGGGAGAATATCACCGTAATTACAAAAGATCCTCAGCGTTATACCGTGAACGCTTCTCAAGACGTCCTCATCCAAATACTGATACTATACGTCTTCTTGAATTGGGAGCTCTATACGGTCATCTTCGGCGACAGAGAGCTAGACGTAATATGCAAAATGAGATGCAGAATTCTTGTTTTCTAGCCACTTTAGCAATGAAGTTCGATTTTTATAATCGACCTTCAAACGACCTTGACAAAATGGAGGTCAACGACGAATCTTTAAATCTCATCGATTCTGTCGTAGGTCCTAAGCATAAAGTTTTCTAATGATGACCAAAGGCAGAAAATGGTATTGGAGAGAATCCCCTCTTATATTAATATCCATGGACGTGTCAGCGTAACTCCAAAAATCGGTGAAACGCCAAAAATAGATATAGATATATAGATGTGTATTACTAAGGAGACAGAGAGGGAGAAGAGGGTGCGCAGATGCCTAGCCTCGGGGACTACAAAAGACCGGCGGAAGTGCTGCTAGATTCAGCCGAGGCACGACGCTCCAGGAGGTAAGATCCCTTGGGGTCTTGAAGGGTGGTTTGGTGGGAGGGTTTTTTTGGAAGGGTTCGATGGAAGGGTTTAGTCGGTTTGCTGGGGGGTGAGTTTGGGTTATTGGATTTCTTATAAAAACCGGAGGAGGGAGGGAGCGAGCGAGCGAGAGAGATAGAGAGAGACCCTGGTGCTCAGGGAGGTAAGATGCCTCCGGCCAGGGGAGTAGGAGAGGGAGGGAGGAAGTGCGGGGGTCAGAGTAAGAGGGGGGGGAGGGAGAGAGAGAGGGAAATCTGCATCTGCGCAGACGCATGGCATATAATATAATTAATATTAATTATATCAATTATGTTTTTCAGGTGTATAAGCATGTATACATCTGATAGGTGTATACTTGAATCTTCTCCGCAGTTTGAAAAAACGAGTTATTGATCATTGTCTGTTCATTATTGTCTATCTATTATTGACTATTGAATTGAATTGAATTGAATATTTACCATTGAATATAGATTATTGACTATTGAATATTGAACATTGAGTATTGACTTTTGATATCACTATTAAGTATTCATCGTTACTGATTAGAAGTTTAAACGTGATAAAAAAAATACTAAATCTTGATTTTGAAACTTTGGAGTAAAGTAATTGTTAGGAGATTCTAAAGTTGTGTTATTTATTTCCTTAGATTGATTTTCCTTTCCTTTACTTGTCATTTTAATTCCCTCTGAAGTTGATCGAGTTTCATTAATTATTATTATATTATCCTTTTTTTATTTTAGTTTTTGCACGTTCGCGTATGTACACTGTAAGAAAACTTCCATATATATATAGATATACAATGTGTACATTTGGAAACTCAAAATGTAAACACATTATATCTATATATATGGAAGTTTTCTAACAGTGTATGCGATGAAGAAGCCTCATTTGAATTATGTGACTTTACCGTGTTTCTTTTTGATGGAAGTGATCTTTGAATTTTCGAACTTTTTTTAAATATATTTAATGATTCTTGATTTTTTTCCGTTTACTTGATCCTCTAATTTGGAATTTACCGTTGATTTCTGTCTGTTTATTATTGTATTTTCAGAATCTTTAACATATTATTTTATCTTAAGTTTTGTTTTTATTATATATTCTTATTTGTTTTAATTTTTTTTTAATTTATTTTAGTCTCTACAGATGATATTTTGATTATTGTCAATTGTAGGTATTCTTTTACAACTTTATATAATATTTTGTTGCGCTTTTAGTGTTTTATTTGTATTTGAATATTATTTTTTATACATTTTCGCGATATACTAAAAGAATTTTACTCTATTTTCGTTTATATTTCCGTTGTTTTGTTATTTTATATCGCTTATTTTCAATATCATTTCATTAAACAAAATTTTTTATTTATATTTGTTTGTTTATAGTGAATTAATTTCCCTCATTGACAGCTTGTCCTATCTACGTCCTACTTTTTATTTGTTTATTAGTAGGTTAGTAATCTGGACGAGCCGTACAGGTTTATTTTTAGAAGTTTAGACGATCATGCTAAAATGATCCTGCCCAATTCTTACTGCAAAACCAGAAGCTCGGAAGCATAACTGCTTCCGTAATATATGCTTCTGTATATATATATGTATATACACTGAAAAAAATTTGGAACCTCAGCGCTCTCGAAACATGCGAAATAACGGGGGCTGTGAGCTCCCTTCGGTTCGAGACGTCTGTTGCCCCGTCTCATGGGTCTGTTTTCCGGATGAGGGAGCTCTCCGATACTTTTTCGGGACTTGTGATGTGCCAAGACGAACGGTGTAGCTGACGCCCCGAAAGAGGGACGAGAGCGCTCCCTTATCGGTGCAACACAGCTACCATGCGGGACTACAGACGTACATAACCTCGTATGTCCTACATCCCATTCACAAGACCGCACACATGCCAGAATTTTTTCAGTGTAGACAATTACCATTCACTCTCCTTTATTCCAGTCTTACTTTTTTTTTTATATGAATCTAGTGAACTTATTGTTCAATTCGTATCGGAACCACTGTTAAGTACCGGAAATTAGAAATGGGAAAATAATAATTGTCTGTTATAAAATTTGTCATTTTAAAGTTGCGCTACAAATTCTTGTACGACAGCTGTAGTTGGTTGAAATAAGTCTTCTTCTTTATCTGGTTGAAATCTTGTTACACTTTCATTATATTTTCGTTAGTACCCTCGTTTATCGACAGGGGCCGACGGAGTTCTCGGTTTATTTTCCTGAGTGACTGACGCGGGCGGCGCCCTTCGCCTCATTTATTACAATAATTATTTAGGTTAAAGATGATCGAGATCATATTTTAAACGGTCGTATTTCAATTGCGTTAAATAAACGTGCTTGCGAAGTACAATTGCTGCGTGTGTATAAGATGAATTTAAAGAAGAAGTGTGTCATGTTGCGCGATGATACAATTCGTTGCGGTGTCGCGTGGACGAAACGCTGTGTCGTAGGAATTCGAACTCGCATCATTTTCCGTTCAAAAAATTACTGATGGGAGAATTTAAAGAATACGTCACGGACGTAACACCTCTCCCCTTAAACTGTTGAATGTCGTAGAGATTCAACAAGTAAAAAAAATTTTTTAGCATCAGTAATTCATTGTTACAAGTGTATTGACATTTTTTGTATCGCATTTAATTTTAAATGGTAATTTATAAGATTATACTAATACCTATGAATAATATATAAATAATCATCATCTAGATCTAAGGAGAGATGCTCTTTTACCTTTTTTCCGGTCAAAACTCATTCTTCCAAAATTATGGATTAATATTAGAATAATTTAATCTTAATTAACGGTTATAAAAATGAATCCTAATTATTACTTGTTTGATATAAAAAGTTGTAACAATTGCAATTTCATATTCTATTATTTTTAAATTAAAATTAGTATCGTACAATTTTATTTCCTAAATATATTAATTTTTAAAATTAGTGCAGTAATGTTTGACTTTTGTTTTCTTGTATAAAGTTATTGTTCAACTAAGTTTAGAAATAATGTGGATATTAAATAATATTATTATAAAATAAAAGTTGAAGAAAAAAGAATACATAGGGAATGATTAAAGTAATCATTGAAGACTGCAATGACTCCGCGTGTTGCCAGGCCGAAAAGTTAAAAGTGCATAGTTGTCGAAATTCGCATAGGTACACGTTATTTATGTGTCGAAAAATCACTGATTTAATTTTCGTTCAGTAAATGTTTAACTAATACGTCGCAGTACGTACTACTTCCCCCTTTAAATGGTTGAGTATAATAGATAATCAAGACTCTTGTCTATCATAATTCTGCAAAATTATGCAGAAATGGTGTGTATAAGCAAGGTACGTATGCATTGAATATCGTCAGTTTCAAATTCTTTTCTACTGCTACTGGAAATTTAACTTATACACATCGGAAAAATGGCTCCCCCATCATCAGCGTAAGTATTATTACTATTTTATAAGGTTTTGAAATTTTTATGATACTAAAATATTTTTTTCTCATGTGAATTGTCGATTCACCAGCTGGTTCACAAGAGGACCAAGAATATTTACTTTCGATCCATGAATTATTTATTTCAATTGGATGTAGAGATCGTTGGTACTTTGAAGAGGCCTAATGTATCTAGATTCTGTAGGGTAAGAACTTACTTTTTCTTTTCTTATATTTAATTGAATATTATGAAATGTTGTAAATGTTGTTACAAGTAGTTATAGGGGCGTTATGGCGCGTCAAAACAAAACTGACCTTGGGGGTGGTCAGTCTTCGTCTTGATGCGTCATAACGCGCCGTCAGTGAATTCTCTGGGTACTTCGAGCATGTACTACTGGAGACAGCGTTCAAACGGCTGAGCGCGTTACCAGCCGAAGAGAGACATAGCAGCTATGAAGTTACATTCTATCTCTCTCTCGCCGCATGTGATTGGCTACCAGGTAACACATTGGCTAATCACGTGCGGCGAGAGAGAGATAGCATGTAACTTCATAGCTGATATCTCTCTTCGGCTGGTAACGCGCTCGGCCAGCTACCTCCAGTAGTATATGCTCGAAGTCTGGGTATGACAACTATCAGACAGTTAGTTATACCCAGGTGTGTACTATACTCTCTTTCTTCGTTCTCTCTCTCCCTCGCTCTCCCTCGCTCTCTCTCTCCCTCTCTCTTTCGCTCTCTCTCCCTCCCTTTCTTTGTAAATGGCGAATTCCCCTACATAAAAAGTTTGATGAAATGTATCAAAAAAATTTTGATACATGAAAAAAAGAACAATCTCTATTAA
>JAWWEQ010049224.1:0-13954 GCA_035583055.1 Torymus tubicola
TAACCGGATTCTGAAATGACTCCTTCTCTAGCCGGATTCTGAAATGGCACCTTCTCTAGCCGGATTTTGAGATGACTTCTTTTCTAGCCGGATTCTGAAATTGCACCTTTTTATTCGGGAGCGACGATATGTTTGTATTGCGCAAATTAACTAAACGAAAGTCATGCGAAACCGATAATTGGATAACTAAAAAACGTAATATAGTACAGAGCGGGGATCTTTTTTACCGGCGCTTCTAGCACCCATTGTAGGCACTTTAATTTCTAGATTATTCGAAGGTCGTACAGGAGAGTGAGCAGTATGGAGCGCGCTAATAAAATGATTCTCGTACCCGAAGACGCAATGGAGAAACAGCAGCACCCGAACGTGTCAAGTGAGACAATGCCGGTACAGTGCGCATAGATGGCTGAACAGTCGAACGTTCGAATATTATTGAACTGTTGAACGATGTTGTTAAAAGAAGGGGAAAAAATGTTGGGGCACCTGTGGGTCGCATCGAGTTTGCTAAATTTGTCAAAACTAGCGATACTCCTGCTAATTTAATTGGTAACAGCGAAGTTTTAAAAATTGGAAAAGTGCTTTCTTCACCTTTAAATACAGCGAAACGTCGATTGAGAAAGTTAGACGCGGATTGAGAGCCGAAGCCGTCACCAGTGCTGACGAAGAAATGAAAAGCAGCGCAAGTTAAAAAACAATGGTTGAAATTTAACATATAAAAATGGCATACACAAAACAGTATTACGATCTTTCACACGAGGCTGGATATGCGGGAGCGCGGAATTTCGTGTGTTTTAACGCGAAGAATACCAACGAGAAGGACAAAATATATGCATGGCTAAGTAACTAAGACGCTTACACACTTCGTCGTCCTATAAAGCGTAAATTTCCAAGACTTCGCTACAACGTCACTAATGTGGATGATCTATGGGAATGTGATTTATTACAGTTAACTTCGATAAAAGATTATAACGATGGGTTTTGCTATATTCTCGTTGTCATCGACGTTCTCAGCAAGTATGCATGGGTCGAACCATTGCGCGATAAAACAGCTCGCAACGTTGCTGGTGCATTCGAAAAAATTCTACAGAGAGCAAAACCACGGGTACCCGTGTGTCTACAATCCGATCGTGGCAAAGAATTTGTCGGCTCGCCGTTTCAAGATCTGCTAAAAAGAAATGACATACAGTTCAGAGTGGCAAGAAATCCCGATATCAAGGCAGTTATCGTAGAACGTCTTAACAGAACATTGCGCGAACAAATTTGGCGCTATTTTACATACCAAAATACCAAGCGTTACATCGATGTCGTGCAAAAAATTGTGTATGCTTACAATTACACGCTCCACAGTGGAACAAAGATGAAACCATCAGAAGTAAATTTGTACAACTCGAGTAAAGCGCGTAGAAATTTATATTCGCGTTCGCAAAAAAACAACCGACAGAGGGCGAATTTTGCATCAGCTAAATTCAAGGTGGACGACCGTGGTACGAAAACATAGAACAAATCGTCAATGAAATTAATACAACGGATAATTTATACGAGCATTTAATGCTAGAACGCACGAAAAGCCGCAATGGTTAATACGTTCTGGGTCGTAAATGTGAATGTATTGAAGATCACGTATTGGAGATGAATGAAAAGCTTTGTCGTATATTGGGTTTTGAAGACACCGCACATAGTAAAGGAGTATTCGTGTGTCTTAACGTAGGTCCACGAGTGATTAAGTCTGAAAGACCTCCTACATTGTCTCGCGCGATACTTGATCAAATGTATGTCTACACAGATATGTACGAGCCGTATACCGTTGGTGATACTCAAGCATCGCTTTTGCGCATAGTGTACAGATTTAAATTCACGATTCGGTAGTAACTCTATGCAGCGTTTTGCCCTGATACACTATATTCCACTGCTTTATCACAATTTTCACAACATAATTATCGATATAAGAGACCAACACGGTGCCAGGATTCCATTCGAGTATGAGACGTTGACAGTAAGGTTACATTTCAAGCGTGGACGTTAATAATATGGCTACCTGTATTCAATACTACGACGATCAAATTTGGGGCGGTGTGAGAAACGTGTTTGCCGGCTCGACTTATCAGAGAGGCCGTGGAGTAGGAGCCTGGTTAGGTGGTTTGTTTCGTAAAATGTTACCTTATATCGCAAGTGGAGCACGTGCTGTGGGAAAAGAAACACTACGAGCTGGCATGCACCTTTTGGATGACGTGGCAAATAATGTCACAAACTTCAAAAAATTTGTAAAACTTCATGCGAGACAATCGGGAAAAAATTTGAAAAGGAAGGCAGCCGATAAAATAGCAGAGATGATGCCAAGCTCTGGTTATAAAGCGGGCACTCGAAAGCGCAAACGACAGTCGCGAAAAATTACTGGAGTGAAAAGTATCGCTTCGAGGATCAAGAAAAAGAATGAGAGTAAGAGTAAAATACGTTCAAGCAAGAAAAAGAAGAAAAGAAGCAGTAAGAAGAAGACCTACCGAGACATCAACGACATTTTTGGTTCGAAATAAGAAACATGACGTTCTTACACTCTCACTCGTCGGAGTGCATGTCCAGTGAACTAGATATTTTCTCACTATCACCAACTCAAACGTCTATAGAAAATAGTTTTTTACAAACCAGTATCTTTGTTCAGTGGCGAAGATGGTGCACCAATTGAATTTGTCATACCAAGCGCAAGCGAACACTACATAGATCTTGCGCATACCATGATATATATTCATGCGCGAATCACGCCTGTAGATGAGAAAGCAGCAGAAAATCTCAAAGTCCTCCCACCTAACAACAGCACTATGGTACGATGATACACCGGGATATTTCGAAGCAGCCCCAAATCTAACACTCGAAAATGCAGCATCGAACAAAGGTGCTCTCTACCGCCAACATTTCACACTTGCCGTTTAGGAAAAACCGTCGATATGATTGGACATTTACATTGCGACGTTTTTAACCAGGATATAATACTCATCAACGGGGACGAAATGAGAGTTCGACTTGCGCGCAACAAAGATGCATTCTGCTTGATGGATGTCACGGATGATGGTAAATTCAACGTTAAAATAAAAGAATTTATCAGCTCATTGCACAACTCATTGGAACCTCGTGCGTTCAGGTAGTGTACGTGTAGAAATACGATTCGGGGCAGCTTTGGTTAATACTATAAATTGTATCATTTACGCCGAGTACGATAACGCGCTGGAGGTTGACAGAAGCCGACAAATTTTAACTGACTTTAGCGCTTAAGCGGTAAAAAAGCGAATTACTAAAAGTGGAAGAAATGACCATATATCAATTAATGCGTTTCAGAGTAACAGCTTCAGTTGACACTCATCCTTTTTAGGCTACACTTTTCCTCGTGCACAGATCATCGTCATCATGGATTACGTTATAGATATTCAAGGCTTTCGCGACACCAGGAGAAATTTCTTACCGAAAGAAGTGGCCGTGATTTGTCTGCAAAAACCCGTAATTGGAAATTGGTTAGTGTGGGCGCCATGTTCTTTTTCACAACTACCTAAAGATATAAAGACAACAAACACTTACTGTTCAGCCGAAGTGCATGGCATACAATGGTACGAGGGAGACGTCTCATTACATCGGTTGAGGCGAAATCTCAAACTTGTTGTTTAAAATGCTCGAAGAATTTATGTACGTGGGATAGATAAAGTAAGATACCTGGAAAACATAGTTGGATGTAACATTCTAAATCTCGAGGATTATCATGCACCATCCTTCACAGATTGGAATCAATGTTCACGATTTCACCAGTGTGCGCGAATCATCTAGAAAAACACCTTGAAAATAAAAGTGATTTTTGCGCACTTTTTAAGGCAAGTCTCATAAAACAGTGGATGTATTCAATACTTTCACAAGAGTGGCAAGATACGACGGAAGAAGTGCATAGTGATCGCTTTTTCGCGTCTATTCGAAATTATTGCAACTATCAAAGAGAGAAACATTTCGGGATCGAGGAAGAAGGTAGAAGCCTTGTGCGCGTAGTGTTTGGTGAAGATTAATTAATATTAACGTTAATATCTTTTTTGAATTTCGAAATATAACCTATTTACAAAATATTACTTTTTCATCAATAACTTGTGACGAAATATAACTATCGACTTCTCCTTTTTTTAAATTGTAGAGAATTTTATCTTGCTTACAAAGAATTAAGAATATATAAACAATATTTGTTCTAAATAATAATAAAATGGAAAATAAAAATTTTGAATATTAATGAATGACTATTAATTAAAAAAAATAATTAGTTTTATTTAAATTGAATAATAACCCAAAGAGTTTGAGCAAAATCTAAAAAAATGATTACTGAATCGTTAAAATCGGTTGAGTAGATCATGAGATATCAGCGTTGGACATACATACACACACATCCATACGGACATTTTCTAAAAATAGTGTATTTGGATTACAAATTTTATAAATAACATTCCTAACACATGTTAATTTAAATTTTATAAAAATAATTTGTTAATTAATTTTTTAATAAAAAATACTATGAGAAAAGCGTTTCGGTTACATATTAAACTGAGAAAATACGTTAACTGATGTAATGTTTAAATATTTTATATATACGTAATCTAAACACATAAAAAAATTTTAAATTAAAAAGTGTGAAAGACGCCTCTACAAGATCCCACGAAATATTGCCATACGCTATGATCGTTGCCTCGTAACGTCAACTGTCAAGTGTCAACTGTCAGTGCCGGCTGTTCTATGCGCCCATGTGTTTTTATTTTGGATCTGTTTTGGGTTAGTTTCGTTGACATAGACATTCAGTCAATTTTTACCTTATGTTAGCCCAAAACTTCAACCAACTGAATATTAGAGAAGTATAAATTAACTGAAAATAAAAATTAATTTTCTAAAAAGCATAGATTGTCACGGCCTGCCGTACCGATGTTTGCGATAACAAGGTAATTAAGTGCTTGATCTAAGACAAGAGATGGCGCCTCAATACAGAATTAGAGCTGTATCGAGAGCATGATTAGCAAGCCTAGGGAGCAAACCTAGCAGACTTGTTGTTATCATTTGGCCGTTGTCTGCGTCTTAATCTGGCCTCAGGGTCAATGATCGATGATCAGAAAGGCTCGGCTTTGAATCACCAAATTGCATAGATGAAAGCATTTAGTGAGGAAAAACCACCCCGTGACAAGATACATTGTGGCAATTTCTTTTTCTGATTTGCAGCAGTAATTATTGTTAGAACCAGATAGCTATTGGAAGAGGCTACATCCAGATAGTTATTCAGTGGGACTAATTATCATGAAATATGATAAAATCATTTGAAGGGTTAAGAGCTGTATAAGCTGTACCTGTAGTTGCGATAACTCTTATGTAGTAAGTTGTATATTTATTACTATTTTCTCTATTAACTAAAGTTACATATTTATTACTTCTTTCTCATAGTCGAGAATTTTCTTTACAATCAGCATTAAATTTCTCTTGTAGTAATTAAAACTTTTCTTCAGATATTCTAAACATTATAGATTTTTTATTCTTCTTTATATGATTTGCTTTCATAGTATTAGTAAATTTTGAATTACTATTTTTCTTGTATATGTATGTTTCTTGTGATCTTTTGAATATTTTAATCGTAGCAGCTTATTTTATTGTATCAACTGATTTAAAGTGATAATATTTTACGGAAAGGGTACCCCACGTTAAGATAGGCGCATTCAGTATCTAATCCAAAAAAATTAATAAAGAATAAAAAATTCATTTTCTCTTAATTTATTTTATATCTATAGAACAAATTACACCGAAAATTTGCATATTTTAATGTTTTCTTAGTACTAAAATTTTTTCAGATTTTTCGGAATGGTGGGCCGTACTTAAAATGCAAAAACCCCTATCTTTGGCCATTTTTGGACCTTTTATGGGCCTTAAATAATTGGTAGTGCATTTACTGACTCTTAAATAAACAGATATATTACTAGTAAACGTCCGTTGTAAATATTTAATACATTCCGATACAACTGCTGTGTTTTTACGTATGAAATCAGTCAGAACTGAACAATAATACCCCGCTTTTTGTATAGAAGTACGTATTATTTGTGATTTTAATGATTTTTTGTTATTTGATAAGTCTAAAAGTTTTCTGATCAATATTTTATGCTTTTACTTATTATATGTTACTAATAAGTGATAGTGTGGTGGCACTATAACCATGATTATACTCGATTATATCAGGTTCAAATCATAAAGTGTACTATATAATACAGACATGTAGTTCTGAACACAGAATAAACATAGTCCTTTTAACGCGCCACCAGTAAATATCATGCGGTAACTAATATCTATAGATATAGTAACCCATGTTATTGTCTGCAGCTATCTCTAACTGCATTGCACCGAAATAACTTCGGGAGCACTGTCGTCCTTGGCAGTACGATTAAGTTCCTAAATATATACAAAGAGTTGTCCTTTGTTTTGGTGCGAACTGATGCCCTCTCTAGAACAACAGTCTGTTTTCAGCATTACTACTGCACGAAAATGTAGGGATGACTGCTCTCTTAATTTTTTGCTGTGCTGGTGTAGTACGAGAAAATAAAAGACAGCGAAATTCTGCTGTGCGAAACAAACGGTGCGCCTGCTGTATCTTGTAAAGACACAGCATTCCTTAAATTCTCTCTGTGTGTAATTGAGAATAAATGGTGGTTTTCAAAAATAAACGTAATGTTTGTATTTATTTCTTCATTTGCAAAAATTACATCATAGTGAATTATATAAAATATTATGCATTAATTTATTATTTAAATTAATTTATAATCCTCATAATTATTAATTTGTATTACTCAGATATTTTTACTTATATATTATTATTTATCTATTACTTACATATTGCTTATGGATTAATATAATACATAAATTATAATTTAAATATTTAAATAAAATTCGCTTTAATTAAAAAGAATCTATATTGAAGAAGTCTCAATGTTTTTTTTTGTGATAATAAATTGAACATTTAACCTTTTATGAAAATTAAAAAAGCTTTCACAGGTTAATATAAGAGTCAATTTAAAAATGGATACAGAGAAAAATAGTATTTATTTTTTGTAGTAACTTCGCAAATAGGTTAGGTTGATGAAAAACTAAGAACTACACAGTGTAGCCAGGTTGTGGCAATTAATTGCCACATTAACGCGGGTTTTAATTACTACATGGTCTTATCTATATAGAATAGTATTAACGTTTTATAGCAGAATCAAAAGTTCCATAGATTTACTTTTATGTGAGTCATTTGCATGATAACTGAATATTTGTTCGGACAAGTACCTATTTAATGAAAGCAAGAAACAAAAATATTTGACAATTGCGTGTAGGCGTATATTGCGTGTACGTGCGCCGCAGTGCCGTAGCGAGTGCGGGCGCACCACCCGTTCGATTTATAGTGTAACCACCGTGTATTGAATTCTTGCCGCGAAGGTAAATAAACTCGCTGTTTTTATTCACCAGCCGGTGTCCTTTCATTTCGCGAGTTTCACGAACCGAGTCCCTGTTCCCTTCCGTACTGGATTTTTCCCCCTTGGTGTCAGTGAGTCGAACCACGCCGCTGTCGCGGGCGCGCTGTCTGGTAGACAGCGCGCGTACCTGAGCGGCCGGGAGGTCACGCCACCCGAGAGAGAAGCGCAACGAGGAAGTCGCGCGTTGTAGACGGGCGCTGCGGCCGTCGGATAGCTATCGGCCGTCGGATCACGAGTAGTGTCGCCGTGGGTTTGCACTATCCAGTGCTCCGCTTGCCGAGAATGTGCGCACTGAGATTTCCACGTGGTCGTCACTTTGAGACTTGAACGAGAGACAATGCCGGGTGAGAAGTACAAGTGGCCGCATGGCGAGCACGCTGTACTAAGAGTGAGTAAGTGAGAGAGAGAGAGAGCGCATATCCGTCTTCTTCGTTTTGAACTTGTCATCGCGGCATAAGTCAAATCAGTGTCTCTCTCATTTACATATGTAAAAGTGAGAGAGACAGCATGAGTTTTTGCCATACTCGGCTAATCAGTGTAGCAAGTCAGCGGTTCCGCAGAGAGTAGCTGATGAGTGCTGCCGTCACGCGACCACATACTGAGTTATCCTTTCATTGTGCAACCGCGGGAAATTAAAAAATTGATAATTCCCAAACATTCCGCCCACCATCAACCGCCAGGTTGATTTAATTCCGATAGTACTGGCACGACTGCGAGTGGCTGAATTCTGAGTAGAGTGAGGGATGACAACCTTGAGTTTCTTCTTGTGAGGTTGTAAGTTCCATGGTGATGTAGTCCAATATTTTCTGAGAGTAGCCATATACTATTTGGTGATTATCTGTGTTGAGTACCATGAACTTCAATTGATTTCGTAGGATGAATGATGCCTTGGTGAAGTAGATTGAGACTGTTATTGAGCCATCTATTGCTGTCAGAGTAATTGAGTTATCCATTGATAAGGTGCCAGCTGAACAGCTGAAATTCATTGAAGTTTAGAATCCAAGTGAGAAATTGAGTTTAATAAGTTATTAATAAAAACAAAAGCCAAATTGAGTGTCTAAATATCTTCCGAATCTTCTTTGATTGGTTGTTACGGCCTTGAGTTGAGCAAACCTTCAATTAAGTCAGCAAAGATGATAAAGTTTCACATTGAAAATGATGTCGTTCATGGTCTGATGGTGATGATATACTATTGATTTCACCACTGATTTCCACATCATACGAAATGCTGCAGGTGGGTTGAGTATCCATGGAGTTTGATCACTGATGAGAGTTGCACCAAGTTGAGTTTGTTGTTGAGAATGTTGCGAAGGTAGTTCTTCATTTGAAATAAACCATATGTACGCCGTATTGAAACCATTCTGATGAGTAGCCACCGACCATGTATAGATCAGATGAACAGCTGATGACAATGCTGTGAGAGCACACAAATACAAATCCAGCGCTTGTATGTTTTTGGATTCACGATCCTTCGATGAGTTGATGAGTAGTCCTGCTAAATTTATCTCAGTGTGAGTGATGGATGGTGATGGTCCAGCGTCCTGGATAGTTGCCCCCATGAGTTGCTGAGTCCGATGAGTCCGATACCTAGCACAAGTCACAAATCTAGAATAAGTGACTGAAAAGTGAGTATTTTTGGTGCCACCGAGAAATATTGATATGTGATAATTCCGAATGATCAGTGATGAGTTGACTGCACCGTAGTAATATAACTGGATGTTGAATGATATTCCAGTTGAGTTGTTAAACCGACCTCCTATGTTGATGATTTCTTCTGAGTTTATACATGCAGTCACGCTATTAAGTAGATGATTTAGTGGGACTTGAGATATTTTAGCATGAAGAGTTCAGAATGGAGATGAACTTGCTGAGTTTCCTTGATTCAGAAAATTTCCTAATTGCTGATAATATCAGATGTCAATCTCGTCTCTGATGAATTTTGCTTTGAAACGATCACAAGCTAGCATAAACTAGCCAGTAATGTTGAGTGATTTGTTGAGTAGTGAGTTTTATTGCCGAGATCCCATGAATTTTCCGAATGTGATGTGGCTGCAGTGAGTGTGACCTTTACCTTTTTGCGGAAGGTGTTCTTCTTGTCGTGAGAATGTTGAAGATAAAAGTGATCATTATTTCCTTTTGGTTGTTAGAATTACTCTTTGATTAAGAGTAACCTTGGTTCCAAGAGATTCCTTACATCATGAGGCACATGAGATTATACGTTTGTATACCATCTTCTCATGGTCTGTCCATAAATGAACATGAGCGCTTGGCAACTGAACAGTGTTCAAGCATACCACGTGAGTAACCTTGCCGCTCTGAACTCCAACCATGATGTGGAAGATAGGTTGAGTGTTGCCTTCCTTCTTACTGAGACTAGAAAGAATATGCCAATTGTGAGAAATGTGGTTTACCGTGTGAGTGCTGTGGCCGTTGCCTGTTGCGAAGCATTCGAAAAGCGAAAACTTTTGAGAACCGAATCCAGTTCAAACATCTTCTCGAATTTGCAGCCATGTTTCACAATTGAGTTTACCTTGTTTGTCCCATTAGTACGTGAGTAGCCACAGCTCTTGTAGGAGGACTTGAGATAATAACCACAAATGAGATTGTCCATGCGGGATCGAGTGTTGATGAGTTTGAGAAATAACCAGTTGTGATAATTTCTTGAGTGAGCGGCAATGTCATTTTGATATGAATTTGTCCGACCGAGGGAGCCATTATAATCCAAGTATGGTTGTAGCGCAATCATCCAGAGGTACAGCTGAGTTGGAGTTCCATTAGCTAATAAAAACCGCCCGCCGTCCAGAGCGAGGTTAACTGCTTGGTCATTTGCATGAGAATTTCCCTTTGTAGATGTTGGCTTGCTTACATTTTTAAGGACTCCGTTGAAGCACGTTCAGCCTTGTTGAATGCGTTTGCCAGAACATCAGCTGATTTGGTGAGAGGCAACCTTACTTGTTGATAGCGTTTATGAGTATCTCTAGTATGAGGTTGAGCAACACGTGGTTTGCATAATGCCTCTTGTTTGCTGAATTTGACAGTCGCTGTTGTGGATGGCTCTTCTTGAATCCAAACACGTGAATAATTCTTGCAATTCTTCAGTGTTGATTGCAATCCGTGTGTGATGTTCCGGTTTGTATTGATCAGCTGAATTGTAGGGCCTGATAATTAGCCATCCAAATGCTGATAATTGTGTAACTGGTTCAGTTGCACTTCCTTTTATGAGATTGGGCTTGATGATTTGACCATAGTAATCCGCACCAATGATAACATCCACTGGTTGAGGTTTTCAAAAGCTAGGATCTTCCAAGGTTAATTTCTTCGTATGGTTCCAGCTGAGCTGCTCAGATTTCTCTGAAGGCAGAGTGGATGAGACTTGGCGTATAATGTGAGCAGTGATCCTAACTTCCAAATCCATAAATCGGTACAGATGAATGTTTAATGTTGAGTAAATCAATCGTATTCTTGAAGATGAATGAGCCTTCAGCACCTGAGTCTACGAGCAGTCTGAGTTTGTGAGATATCACCAATGCGTCATACCATACCAAAGCAGTTGCTAATAATGTAGAGTGAGTTGATTATTTTTGCTATTGAGAGATAAGAGATTCCTTTAGAAACATCGGCCAGTTGAATTGCAATTTTGACTGATGGATAGCCGCCCGCCGTGCAGAATCATATTAACTGCTCGGCTCGTATGAATAAGCGTGTCCTTTGATGTAATATGCTCCATGCCACGTGGTTTGAGGTTAAGTTTGACGGTCCACTAAATACATCCACTCCTAGAGGTTGCCAAATATATGATGAGCCATTTTTTTCCGTATAATTCCAAAGAAATTGTTCAGATAGTCCTGATGGCACTGTAGATGAAACTTGGCATATGATGAGTAGTGATCCTAACTTCAAAATCCAATAATTAATAGATGAGAGAGGCCATAGAGCGTTGAGTATTCAAACTGCATTTTCTGAGATAAAACTCAGAATTCTGATGTTGAATAGATGAATAATCCAATTTTTTGAGATATCCCCGGTGTGTTGTATCATTCCAAATACAGTTGCAATACATGAAAATGAGTGTTGCATCTGAGTTAACTTTCAGTGTGGGTGATTGCGCCAACATCCAATTGATATTCCTTTTCTATCCAAATGATAAATCTTGAGTGGGAATTAGTCTTGCACCTATGTGTAATGTGCAGCTATTGACGCATGAATCCAAAAATAATAAGTGCAAGTGTGATGAATGATACCTGTTGGATGTATCACTTTCGGTTGAGATGTTCTTGTAGAATTTCCGTCAGGCATCTTATCCACATGTAGTGACGAGTTTGTCCTTGAGGTTGTTGGTTTGAATATTCAGTGTCCAAGTCACTTGTGAAAATCGCATCCATGAGTTTGGCAATCTCCTTAGCCTCAGTATCCTCAGCCATGATCCAATGCATGAAAACAGTTTAATAATGAGTAAAATTCACTGACTCTAGGACACACCACAGCATGTTTATTCGCCTCGAAGGACCAAATGTTTGAGAATGCCGTAAATTATATATAAGTAACATGCTGTGGGTGCTAAAAATAAATGTGAACAACATTGAGTAAAAAATTAAATTATAATATATTAAACTGTTTATGTAATCTTAATAACTATTACATAATTACTGTCGATGAGAATTAAATTACAATTGCTTAATTATAAAAGTCGCTATAGATATTTAAAGTGTGTGTAAATGTTACAATATTGGGTGTGTGAGTGTTACAACATTATGTTTGTGTAAATGAGTTTTACAATTTGAGTGTTTAGTTTGCGTTTGTGATGAGTAAAATGATGCTGCTAATGTTCAGATTCACAATTAATATTATTGATTTAATTGTGATGTTATTGAGTGTGCACGATTAGATATGATTGATCTAATCGTACTTGAAAATTACCACCTAAATATTGCATTAATCACTTTCCGCATCAACGCACGGGCGCTGAGTTATAGCCGTGTGAATTTTGGGGTTGCCTATGCACGTGCGCTGCCGTGTGCTGCAACAGTGAGTTTCTCCAACGATGACTGTTGCAGGTGTCTGTGGCGTGATGAGTAAAATCAAAGATGCGAAGCGTCCAACATGAGTATATCCATAGAGATGAGTGTAGCTGAGAATGTGCAGCAGCCGTTGAGAGAAGCCAGATGAAAACCATAGTTGAGAAGGTTGAGCAAAGCCAGTTGAGAACCGTCAGCGATGAAGTGCCGGGCGTGCAGCACTGCTACACGAGGAGATGCCGTGTAAGAGGATGCCAGCAGATGTGTATGTTGAGAGTGAAAACGATTACACTTGAGTCCATCCGAAGAGACTTGCCGAGAATGTGCGCACTGAGTTTTCACTCGTCGTCACTTTGAGACTTGAATGAGAGAAAATGCCGGGCGAGAAGTACAAGCGGCTGCATGGCGAGCACGCTGTACTTACTAAGAGAGAGTGAGAGAGAAAAAAACACATCCGTCTTCTTCGTTTTGAACTTGTCATCGCGGCGTAAGTCAAATCGTTGTCTCTCTCATTTACATGTGTAAAAGTGAGAGAGACAGCGCGAGTTTTAGCCATACACGGCTCATCAGTGTAGCGAGTCAGCTATTCCGCAGAGAGTAGCTGATGAGTGCTGCGGTCACGCGACCATCTACTGAGTTGTCCTTTCATTGCGCAACCGAGGGAAATTCAAAAATTGATAATTCCCAAACACTAATTAAATTCCTTTGCATGTCGACTAAAGAGAGAGAGAGCAGGATCGAGCTGGCATGTTCACCGGCAGCCCGCGTCTGGGGGAGGGGCGTATGACGGGCGAGTATTTCTCCGTCAAACTCTCTCTCCCGTCGCCTGTATTTGTACATTATATATATATACTAATATTTACAGCTGTTACAGGTGCGGAGAGCGAGAGGGAACCGGAGCAATGAGCAGAGCGAGGAAAACACAGAGAGAGCGGGAGGGAATAAACACGCGCCCGGATAGTTTCAGTTTAGGTCCGGCCTTGACCGCGGTTAGATTAGAATAGAGAGAGAGCCCGGCGTATTCTCGTCTTGGTAGATTATACTCGCGTAATCTATTGCGATTACCGCTTCTTCTCCTCCGGTTGTGAGAGAACACTTAGCGCGAGTGCTACCTGGCGTGTGAGTGTGTGCCACCTTGTGCGATCCGGCTACGCCCGGAAACCAGCGAATCGACGCTACTCGAGCGAACCGTCAGTGACTTACGCAGCCCGCGCAGCTGAGAGCAACAAGCAGCCTGTAAGTGCCTTTTCGATTCTCTCTCTCTCTCCTGCCGCTCAGGAGATCAATTGAAAATTACGTAAAAAAAAGAAAAAAAATATACTTTCAACATTGTCTAATGCCCTCGATGTCAAGTTTAACAATGTTTATGATGTTTCTATAAAAGAAAACGAATCAAGTTCTTGCTGTTGTACAGAATGGGTACAAAATATTGGTTTAGCC
>JAWWEQ010049225.1:2090-13954 GCA_035583055.1 Torymus tubicola
AAAAAAATACTTTATCACAAATCACTTACTCGCATGGTAATTAAGTATAATTACAATACCATGATATTGATTTCTTATCAATTTCTTATTACTGAAAAAAATACTTTATCACAAATCACTTACTCGCATGGTAATTAAGTATAATTACAATACCATGATATTGATTTCTTAAAAAATATAATGACGAAATTAAAGTTATTTTTAGTAGAACGTAAAAGTAACTTCAACCCACTACATCGTTTTATAAAATTTTGTTCAGTTTTCTTTTTGAAATTGTCTATTGAATTGATAAAAATTATGTGCAATATTTCATTTTATTACATTACGAAATCAAAGTCTCACCGAAGAATATGTGTGTTAACGAGAAGAAATGTTTTTATTCTTCTGTTGTATTTAGTTATGAAATGTGGAACCATTGTAAGTAGTGAAATTGAGGTCTTAGAAAGTGTGAAAAATAATTTAAAAGAAAATTTTCATTCATCTCCAATCACACTAATAATAAATTCTTCAAAAGGAATGTCATCCACGTCGGTATCTATTTTAACCAATATTGCAAGCAATTTTCCAACAATTTTTGTAGAAATGCAGAAATTGAATAATACTATTTTTACACAAATGAGAGATTTTCTGTTAGATTGGTCTGAAAGAAAAATTTCCAAAATCATGATAATAGAAAGTTACAGCAACAAAACTTTTGAAGAGGAGCTTATTGATCATTTTAATTTTTTAATTAGTTCCACAGTAACTTCAGTACGACCAAAGTGTCTTATTATCTTAATAAATGAAGCACGTCCTACTAAGTTCTTCAAATTTTTCAAACATTGTTGGGTACATAAATTTTTGTATGTAACAATCCTGGAAATTACGAAAGAAAATACGAATAATCATATGCTCTCAATAGCGACATATAGAAAGATGTCTACTACAATCCATCAACACAATCCTTTCAACGGTTTATATAAAACTACAAAATTTACGCAGAATGCAAATTTATTTGGTGATAAATTAAGACAATTACATGGAATTCCACTATACGTAAGATTTGGTGAAGACTTTCCAAATGTTATGGTGAATTCAAATTATAAAGGAAAATCTGCAATTAAAGCATTATATGGTAAGGATGCTGCAATAACTGAAACATTAGCTGAATTTCTAAATTTTACGGTAATACCCACAGTTCGTGATGATAATAGTTCAAGTTTAACGCTTTTTAATATTAGTCAGAATTCTAATATAAAATTATTTGAAAATTCTCTTATTGATTTTCAAATAAATTTTGGTATTGTTACTAAAAGCGTTACCATAGAAAAGCATGAACATGAATTAAATTGCGTTTTGAATAAATTTTCCTACCGAGTGATTATTAAACAATACAGTAAAAATGAAATCGATATTTCCAAGAATTTCATTGCCTTTACACTAGTAACCATAGTTCTTATAACTGTTGTAATCACTTTTAGATATGTATTGCGTAGCACTTTAAACGTTTGGAGTATTTTACATATATTACAGATTATTTTCCAAACGCCAGTAGCGAAAATACCAGAAACATTTTCTGCAAGATTATTTTTTTCATTTTTTTCTTATTCTATTCTTATTTTCTCGATACAAGTACTAGAATTACTATTAAGTACTCACTTTGTCAAAGAAAGTTATACAAATTTAAATTCTTTCCAAGACCTATTAGATTCAGGTACTATTCCATCTTTAAGCGATGATATGAAAAAATTTGCCTCATCATTAAATGACAGAGTTTTGCAGAAATTAGTAAATCTATCGAAAACGATGCCAGAGTATGAATATTCTTTAGATTGTCTGCGAGAGTTAATTGACGGCCGTTACAACCTTAGCGGATGTGAGGTGAACAGCAATCTAGGAAAAAGATTGATAAGAATTTATTCAAAACCTTCTAACGGTTGGGTACTTCACCTTGTGAATGAACCTTTGCTAACTGGATATTACGCTATGTTTTTTTCAAAAACATCACCTTATGGAGATCGCTTTAATCAGATTATAAGACGTTTAAGCGAGTCCGGTCTAATACCAATTTTTCTTGAGAAGGCTATTATACAGTATATAAATGAAAGCAATATATTTCTACATAAAAAGTTTTTACGGTCTTATGTTTTCTCTTCCTCTGGAAAGACTGGATTCGGTAATAAATTATCGATCACGACGCTCGGTACATTACTTTTCATCGGATGTTTAGCAGCGATTTTTTGCTTCGTAGGCGAAGTATGCTGGCATTTTTACAAATAAACTTTTAAAATTTCGTCTTCTAGTTATTAAAGCGCATATACTTATACATATCAATGTAATTTTAATTGAAAATACAATCTTGTACTAAGCACTATACGTAATCTATTTTCTTACTTATACAGCCCAATCAACCAACTTTTCCAAACCTTGTTTATACCTAACACCCTACCATGCTAATGCGGTCTATAGACATAAGCGAATAAGTGTGTAGCATAAAACAGGAAGCTTGAGAAAACAAAAAAAGTTGTGAAGCTGCGAGAGATAATTTTTGGTGGCGTGTTGTGGAGATATACGGATGGGGACGCGTGAGGGACAATTTTATCCTACGAGACTGAAACGCGCAGGTAAAGAGAACAGCACCGCATTGGCCCTGTGAAAGTAAATATGCTCGTATGGGCTCTCTATAAATTCAAATAAGTGAACATTTTTCTTATATTATAAGAAAAAACTTTGGTTACTAATTGATCAGTTAAATATTTACTTATTCTATATGTAAATAATTTTTTCATTTTCCATAATTTAATAACTCTTTACTTACAAATAAATAAATTTTTTGCATTTTTAGTAAGTTAAGGAAATCTTTACTGATAAATAAGTCAAAGTTTTACTTCTATTAATAGTTATTACAAAAATAATTTTAGTAAATGACTGTCTTGCTTGCTTCACACAAAATTCTACTGTATGGAGATGTTGAACCAATTTTTCCTTATAAATTTTTAGGAAGGTATTTATACAGGGATATTTAAAAAATGAAAAGTGTTATTTTTCTATCAGTACACAACTGTTGGTTACGAGCATACAACAGGAGATTGTATTGTTTGTATTTCTGTAGAAGTTGAAGATGGAAATATTATAAGAAAAATCGGTCAATATTCTTGCACCATCCGACACTTATTATTTAAAATATAATACCTTACATATATAAAAAACTTTTTTCTTTTGTCAAAAAAAAAAAAAAAAAAAAAAAGATCTGTGGTTATAATAATATACCGTCGTTTGATATCTTGACATTTATGAATATCAGTGTTTAGAAAATTAATCTTAATAAATCAAGCTATTTTAAAAACTAATAAATAATGTAAGTATTTTGTTTCTTCTCAATCTATTTCACTGATGTATCAAAAAAATTCTATAAAAAAGTTATAAATAATAACTTAAATTTGTAAATAAAAAAAATTTTAATCATATTCTGTTTTGAAGCAACATGTATTACATTATATAGACTCGTGTCAATAATTTTGCTAATTTATACGTAACAAAACTTTATACATGTCGCATTCGCTTTAAGCATATTTTGAATGACGTTTTGTTACGAATAAATTAGATAAACTATTAGCATCGATCTGAAAAAATTCTGAGCAACTGTACTTACAATTAAAAATTGAGGATTTATGAAAGAATTCAAATTATTCTAACCTTAGCATAAGTATATTATTTATATATAAAATATCGCTATAGAAAAACATCGAAAGGTCATACAAAGTAATTTTCAATTATACGGTAATCGAGCAGTGGCGCTACATTGAACGCCTCAAGGCCTCGATCCTAGGATTTTCTCGCTCTTTTCCGCGAGCCATAACCGATGATCCCCTCCGATAAAAGCACGCTCGTTTGCTCTCTCGCGGGACGCATCTATCTATCTATCTATATATGTATATACAGCACGTGAGAGAAGCAATAAAATCATGCGAATAAAACACAGAAGCAGTAGTAAAAGCGACAGTGGCGGCAGCGCGCGACGTAAGACTTTGTGCAAACGGCAGTTTGCATGTACAGCTATTGTGTGCGCAGCCAGCACGACACGTGCGCGGAAAAACGGCCCGATTGATTTATATTCCGTTTGCTTTGCGGGCCGAGCAACGATCGTTGATAAATACACGTCGTGCAATGGCTCGTTGATAAGAGCGTCGGTAAATAAGAAAAGCTCTGTTGTGATGCATTTTTGTTATTAAATGTCAATATTTTGCAAGGTTGAAATTTTTTTTCGTTTCCTGCGTTGGTTCTTTGAAACGATGTGTACAGTGTAATTGAATTCTTTGTTCTATGGAAAGATACTTGTATTTACTGTATTGTAGCATTTATTTATTTATTTATTTTTTCATAGTTAGTAGGATGAAAATAATTTCTTTCGAAATCTTTCTAATTTCCTCGCTAATTTTATTGATACTGAGAATTAATTTACAGAACTTCAAGAATTTTCTTTCTTATTGCGATATACTTATAATTTATACAAATAGAATTGTTTTCTATTTCAGACTAGAATGATCATTTCATCGTCACACTTAAGAAAGTTGTGAAAGTTAATAGACGAATATTGAAATTTTTTGAAATAATTAGATAGTCTCTTATAACATATACCATAGTAAATACAGTTTAATTTGCAATTCATTTGAGACTACATTAACTTTCTTTTATAAAATTAACAGGAAATATAATAATCTTGAAAAGCTATTTTAAAAAACTGAGTATTAGAGAATTAAAACGTTTAGATAATGAGAGTATATGACAAATGTGTTACCTGTCTCTTTTCGAATAAAATTCGTTGCAGATTTTACCTAAATTTTGTGAAACAATAGTAGAAAATTATTAAACATTGAGTATATCAACAAACCAACATATCAGATTCAATCACACCACACATTGTAACTACAAAACCTCGCGTTATTTATTACACAGTTCTCTCTTTTTCTGTGAATGAGTAACGCTCATAGTTGATGGATTTTTTCGATTACACTTAGGTGGCGTTCGACGATTTAAGAGCGTCTCGCACTCGAGCTATGCGAGCACTTACTCAGCTACGTGATAATCGTGTCAGGCCGCGAGAGAGAGAGAGAGAGAGAGAGAGAGAGAGAGAGTCCGTACGGAATTTATGCCCTTGTCATTCCGCACATTTATTAAGGTACAGCACTTCCGTCGCCCGAAATTCGCACGAGTCCTCGACTCTGACGAGCCTTGCCGTTCCGGAAATTTTCGGTGTATTTTTGATTGCACGTCATGAATGATGTAAACATTCAGTGGTAATGTGGAATAAACAAAATGTAATTGAAAATTTTCGTTAAAACGCCATGTGTGGGTGATATATATATATATATATATATATATAATCTTTCGTCATGCAGTTTAGTGATACAGTAATGTTTGATTTAACGTTGGAGCAACTATTTCAAAATGTTTATTAATTTTTTAAAGTTAAACTGAAAAATATACATGAGTAGAAAATCACAAGAAAATTATGTTAATAAGATATTTTAAAATTGCACATTTAAAAAAATTTTTTTATTATTTGTCGAAAGAAAAATTTATATCAAGATTTTTTTTATTTACGGTTAAAAAATGTATACTAGTCATTAGAACCATAGTGAGTATTAGAAAACAACTAGATCCAACAACAGCGTAATTACTTTTATCATTTGACTAATTGACGGAGAAACGGTGGCTATATATAAGCGGTGTGTTATTACTTGGTTATAAAAATTCATATTAAAAAGAAAAAAAAAACAAAACAATTTTTAAAAATAAACTTAATTCTTATCTACTTTCGATGGCTATCGCGATTCATGAATGTCTCCGTGATTTTTAAATATTTAACCCGTACGAATATAAGGGCAACAGACCTAATCGATTACTTTCGCGCGTACAGTTATATACATGCCTCACGCGAGCGACAGATAAAGTTGTAAAATGCTCGTTTTCTATATACGTATCCGCGGAAACGTTATTATTAGACCCTATTGATTGCGCCGCAACGTTCGCAAAATTCGTGCCAAGTTTCGTGCCCCGCGTAGTGCGCACACCACGCTGAGAATATTCAGGTCCCGAATCACGGATGCAAGATTCATTCACGAATTTCGCGTGATATCGAATGAAACGTTGGCACGAGCCTCACCACTGCACGTTTATCTATTTTCTCCCGTGGAGGGGTAATGGCTTTTTGGTGTGATTTTCGGGGCTACATTATACTCTGTTCACTGAAATTGAAATCAAAGAGAGCTGATTTGATACATGGTAGATATTGACGTGTTGGGTTTTGGTTTATTTTGAATAACTTGAAAGTAAAAATTGTATTGGGGGTGATGAGCGTTTATGGTATTAATTTTATGATGATCATTTTTTTTTCTTGTAGAGGAAACTTTAATAAGTAGGGCAAATTTTATTAAATCACTTGAGAAACACGATTAGAGGTGTTAAATGTTTGAATAATGTATGTTTTAAGGAACATTTTTTTTTCAATCATTTTTTAAAATTGCAACTTGTAACTATCGAGAATGGCTTTATTAATCAGCTTGAAATTTATAGAAAATTGTGTGAGAATTGAAATAACATTTAGAATGAATAAAAATATTTTATATTTAAAATAGTATGCTTATAAGAGTGATAAATTAAGTTAGAGAAAGCTGCGTGCCAATGAAGTGGCAGGGGTCTTATTTTCATCTTGAAATCAAGCATAAAAAAAATAGAACAGTGTGTTGAGAGTGATCAGAAGAGAGTAAGAAGAAAATGAGAAAATGTCGTGTAGTTTGGCGAAGCTTTCGGAAAACGTCTCTTTTTCATCACTTGAATTTAATAAATGATGGAAAAATCGTTAATCGAAAAGTTGTATATTATCTTATTGTGTAATTTTTTCCAAGCTAGACCAAATAAAACTTTTTCCAAACGTCTTCAAAATTTTTTTACGTGAGTCAGATCTAAAAAATCATTGTGACAATAGAAGAAACAATTTGTTCAAATAGCAAAGCGAAATCATCTTACTATTGGCGATGTGCAAGTAATAATCGTACTCATTGAACTGTATAATACACTGAAAGCATTTACTTGAATAATTGTGTTCTACGTATACCTAATCAATCTTAGCATTTTAAGCGCGCTACTTACGCCAGAGTGGCTATACTCGTGATAATGTCGTACTGTTTGTTAGTTGCGTGTACCTTGTAAGTTAATTGACTTTCTTGAGCAAAATGAATAAATCTACAAAGGTATTGACTATTTCTATAGCACAAACGTCAATTCCGGAAAACATGGCAGATGACGGCACTTGAAGCTGTTAATTGGCAAAAGTTAGAAAAAAAACCGAAATAGATATTAAAGGATATGTCTGTCATTAAAAAAAATTTTAGCTTAGGAGTTTTTAAACTTTAGTAAGACAAAAATATTTTTAACTATGGAAAAAAAATTTTGAACAATTTCTACTTAACTTCAATGAGAGCAGAATTCTTACTATTAGAAACAGACATGCGTCATAATTAACTATATCGTACGAATTGGTTAACGTGATTATTCGCTCGCTCAAATTTCAATCGGCCATAGACATTAAAATTCACTACAGAACACAAAAGTCGTATGTTTATATTATCAAGTAGGACAAATGAGATACACCTGCGCGAGGTGTGTAAGTAGATCAATGTCCCTTTTTAAATTCATGGTTTTCGCGCTGGAAGCAGCAGCATATACTACGTTTCCTCTTAAGATTTGAATTTCAATTTCTTATATATACGTATGTTACGTGGGTGGCGTGCGTCGCTTCCACTACTAATATATCAACTATCCTTTACGCGAATTCAAGCCACGATGGAAGGAAATTCTTCGTTTCTCTACATTCACACATAAAAGTATATTTCCTCTAACCCTGGTGGTTGAGAATACTAATAATTTTTTCCCCGCTATAAATCCTGATTGTACCTGTAGGCGTCACACCTCTTTTAAATCTATTTCCGCGAGTTTGTTCCTTTCACGATGGAAATTTCTCTATAGCTGCACACGCGTAAAAAGGGCTTCGCGAAACTAAAGGAAAAGAATTCTTAATGGATTCCGGCAATCCACTATATTTGAAGCATTCGAAACATGTATATTCATCTTCTTCAGCTTCTGTGAGAGAACCGCGTATGTACACCGCTCATAGCACAATTGCAACGAGAGGTGACGTGCGCAGGCTTCGCGCGCTTAGGGAAAAACTATTATATATATACACACCTGTATATCATTATGTCTAGCACACATACACACACACACATGCTCCAACCTCTCTGCACGTTTAATTTATAAACGTAAAAGCTCATCACGACAACACAGAAGCGCGCGCTTGCGGCCAAGTACGTCTGAGTAGAGTGCGTGTGTGTATATGTGTGCGGGCGCTGCAGACACGCTAAAAAGGCGTCGTCGTGTGACAGCGCAGGGGGAAACAAACGACCGTGCAATTTCCTCATCTGGACTGTACTCTCATATATATACACACACACACATATACACTGCTACCATATTTCTGTGTATATGTATCGCACGGGCGCGTATAATCGCCCCCCTCACTCTGTCTCTCCGGCCCGCGGAAATTGGCTTTTCCGCGCGCGCACCGGGCACGCGTTACTCGCGCTCACGGCCCTGCTTGACGTCAGAGCTAGCGAGCAAGCGAGCCGGGGATACACTGACGTCAATCCCGGGAAGCCCTCTTGGTGTGCTTGCTTGCTCGGGCGACGCGTGTATGTGTGAGGGTACGAGTATATATAGGTATATATAGGCAAGTGTGGCTGCTACTACGAGTAGTAGCTAAAAAGCGTGAGGAGAAAATTCTTTCACTTGGTTGGATACGGGAATAGGGAGGATTTTTTCGAATCGTCAAGTTCTGGCGATGTACATATATATATATATATATATATATATATATATATAGATTTAAGGGTCTTTTTCGATGGTGGGTATTGTCGATGGGAATGAATACGGACAAGGTGCTATGTGGGCGTTGAGGATCAGATTTTGAAAGCAGATGGAAGGGTATGTGTGTATGTGTGTGGATTTTATGGAAAGATCGATGTAGAGAGAAAGAGAGAGAGAGAGAGAGAGAGAGAGAGAGAAAGAGAATATTTTTACCCCTACAGATCGATGTATTGTATTTTTTTCTATGTATATGTGTGCTTTTTTAAAAAAAATATGGATTTTTGAAATATAGGGTGAATTTATATTTATGCGAAATTGTTTTGCTATAGTTTTTCGATAATAATAGGGTTAAAGCTTTTAAAAACGTTTTATTTGTAAAATATAGTTACATAGTTAATAACTTCAATAACGCTTTGATAAAACGAATTAGTTCAAATATTTAATATAGCTTAAAATAACGTACCCGTTGCACTAATTTCCGCTGAAAAAAAATTTCAAATAAACTCCATTAAATTTATAATTAATTTAACTTATAAGATTATTTGATAATTTTCATAAACAAGAGAACTAAATTTCCTCATACAATTTTATTTTAATTCTTTTCGAAACTTTATATTTAAAAATTTAATCTGAAAAAATAGAAAAACAGTAAAATCTGAAGTCTATTACTTACCGACTAATCAAATAATTGATTATTAAATGCTTCAATATTTCTGCCCATCAATGTTTAAAGAGAGGATATTGAAATTTTGAATAAACGTTGATTGGGTAATTAACGTTATCGGTTTACAATAATTTGCAGACACTGGTTCGATTTTAATACTTTTCTCAAATTTAAAAATTATTCATTTCTTTGACAGGATTCGTCGTAATTTATGAAAAAATTGTTTCGCAATATATATCACGGACTTCAGTTCAGCGTTTTGAAATTTATAAACTTTTTTTTTAGCACAGCCGTACACGTACACGTATACCGTCTAGTCAACGCAAATGTCACGTTCGTCCCTCGTATTTTTTCCTCTCTGTTCGTGCTTGCGAATTTCCATCACATATATTTATTTTTCAAAATTTCACTACTATCTACCTACATTTACTATCAAAAAAAGTATACATATATTTTTATAAAAAAATTTTTTGCACGAAACAGAACACTTTACCAGTACCTAGACAGTGGATACGATAAGGAATGTTTTTTGCACGTTTGCATTTCGTCCGTGGTAGTGGCGGAGGGAAGCTTTATATTCGTTCGGAGGACGCGGGATTTCCGCGACGCTTGCTGCCTCGCGCAGGAACCTCCGGTGTCGTTTAGAGCTATCCTATAAACATATATATATATATATACGTTCGGGGTGGGCGTGAGTGTGAAGAAAAGGAAAAAAAAGAGAAACCGGTTCACCCCTCCGAGCGGAAGTTGATAAAAGCTCGCCCGTGGCGATGACGAGCTAGAGTGTGAAAGTAGCACGTGCTTAGAGGTATAAATGTACTCCTTAATGGTGTTTATGGATAGTATATATTTCAATTAATGATTTTTTTTTCATTTGTATCAGTGTTGCGAGTGAGCTATCGCTACTTTTTTGATTAAGAAGTGGAAGACCCGGGATCTAATCAGGGCCGTCGATTGCGAGTTAAATGCCCTTAACTTGTTACAGTTACTATCACCAGGTTTTATGCTAATCGTCGCTATATTTACAATAAACAAATGAGATGAGTCATAAATTTTTTCTGCTTTTCCAAAAAAAGGTCATTCGAATTTTTGAGATTTTTTACAGTAATTAAATCAACTAAAAGAATGGACCTTCATCATTTTAGATTTTCTAAATTAGAAACAGTATTTTTATTAAGAAAATAACTCATGAATATAAAATGTATAGTTATGATCTTTATTTATTTATTTAACGTAAGATTTTAGACAAAATATTGCTTTAAATATAGATAACAGTAAAATGAGAAAAAATTTACAATTTATTAGACTTATATCGCGTCCACTTTTATTTAGCCCATTAAAAGTTGTCCCTTCCTTTAATTATTTTGTCGAACTTCTACCTTCAATAATAAATGTGATCATGAGTCCGTCCGCCCACATTATTATTTCAAGGACGTTTCACCGCAATAAGAAGTAAAGAGTAAAGTAACGCTTGTCTCATTATCCAGGCTTATCCCAACTTTATCCCATCAAACTTTTATATCAAACCCGTCTTAGGACGGATCGCGTATATATACATCTTATAGTTGAGATAAAGTATTTACAGAATCTTCACAACAATAATTCTCACATAAACAATAATATATGAATCTTCTATTTCGCCGAATTTGGAGTGTTTAGTCCACATGTAATAACCAGTCGTTAAGAGCACACGAATCACCGGTAATTATCATCCCCCTGATGTACTCGGCGCGTTAACCTCCGTCTCAACGAACCGGTTAACGAGAGAGACACACAGTACAGCTAATGTTTATCCGTCGTAGGCGGATTCCTCTACGTTGCGGTTGCGCAATATCCTCTCGGGGTTATCTACTCGTGGAGCATTACTTTCGAGGCGCTTGGCCAAAAGCGTTTCTTGACTACGTAAAAGGGGAAGAGAACGCGAGTGTGTTTCGCGCGGGAAAACGACTGTTAACCCCGAGCACGCGAGAGTTATATTGTTGAATAAAAAATATTTATGGTGGTTTAACAGCGGCGTGATCATTTTTATGACATCTTGGTTGTTAAATCGTACCTCCGTGTACGTACGAGATTGGTGTTAGATAAAAGTGGCTGTGAAAGAGCACGAATAACGCACTGTAAATCGTTGAGATTTTATTTGGTACTAACGTCGCCATGAATTTTTCTTTCGTTATAAAAATGTAATGAAAAAATATATATTTTGCAGTAATCATTATTTTTAAATTTGCTTACCACAATCTTCGTATATCTCGCTACGATTTTGGTTTATCGAAAGTAAAGATATTGTGGGACAATT
>JAWWEQ010049226.1:0-13953 GCA_035583055.1 Torymus tubicola
GCTTACCAGAAAATTTCTGGCATCAAACACATTTATTTTATCCAAGGAACTACAGTCGTAAGCATTAACAGTAAACTGAACATTGAAAATTATTTACCAATAGAAACACTTTTCGGTAGAATTGATAAAATGGCAGATAGAAACAATGAATTGGCAAAATTTAAGAGAGTAGAGAATGCACCAGGGAGACCGATACTATAATCCAATAGCCATCGGATGACCTACGGCGACATAAACTACCTTAATTCAAACAAGACTATCTTCTACTTTGACCGAGGGATAAGTCGCAAACAAACCTACACCAACTCCATGTATTCATTAAAACATCAACCTAAATATAAAGATATCATAGATATTTACAATATCGTATTTACTTTTTCTTGTAAATGTCATTCGTCAACTCAACATTGAAAATGTTTCCTCATTACATATTAACTTGTGCCATAGGTCTTATATGCCCAGCCAGATTGAGCAGTATTGAAAAAATAACATACGCTAGGGTCAGCAATGCTCTCAAAGAATATTATAGAACAGTCAGAGCAATGTTAGTAAGATACTGATAAAGTCAGTAAATATATCTTTATATTAGATAAAAAAAAAGACAAGAAACTTCATTCTTTGTTAGTGTTTAAAGAGAATATATTCATATTATCAATTAAATCAAGTACTAATACATAACTTTCTAATAACTTTTCAATATCTATACAATTAATGAAGAAATGATTAGTGGAAAACATGTTTGTTGTTTAGTTTTTATACCAAGCATAGATTAAGTCCTTCACTTAAAGAAATACCTTTTAATATGATTAAAAGACAATGTCAAATTAGATTAGGTTTCGCAATGACTATAAATAAGTCTCAATGGCAATCATGTGATAGAGTTGGATTATATCTTTCATCATCCGTTTTTAATCATGGTCAATTATATGTGGCATTATGTAAAGTTAAATTTAAAAAAAATTTAAATATAAAAATATTATTAAAAGAGAAATGTTCAACAATAATGGATGACAAAGCTTAATTATAAAAAATAATTTAAACACTTTTTTTTCAAACCTTTTTTCTACACTTATTCAACTCTTTTTTCAACCTTTTTCTTAATCTTTTACTTAATCCTTTACCGTTTTTTATGGGGGTGTGCGTCGGTGAATGTGGGTGGGAGGATGTGTGTGGGTGGGCATATGTAAAAAGGACACATTGGGGGAAGACCCAAACCCGGCGATCCGGATATTTCAAATACTAATATAATATAGATGTAGATTTGGTCATTTAAAATAAAGTATACTTTTTGTAATGGACTTATTCGCTCTCGTTCGCTTCTTCCGCCGCGGTGTATCGATGCGGAATTTCCGATGAATGGCGCAGCGAAAATCCCCGTCAACGAGCACTGGAGTGTGTCTATCCACGGCGACACTGCTCGCGATCCGACGGCTGATGTTTATCCGTCGGCCGCCGTGCCTGTACACAACGTGCGGTTTCTTCGCCGCGTCTCTCTCGGGAGCGTGCTCTCCCGGACGTCCAGGTATATGCGCGCCGTCAGTTATACGGTGCGCTCGCGGCGGCGGCGGGGTTCGACTCGCCGACACACTGGGGGAAAAGTCTCGCGCGGAAGGGAGGAGGGATCCGACTTTCGGAATACTATAGAAAACAACCAGTGACTCGATAGTTAAATTAGATAACACTTTATTAAAGCAGAGTGCCTTCACAGCAAGAAATATTCGCGATCGTTTAAACGCACGATCTTGTTACAGACGGGTGGTACGCCCACGCTCGCAATGGCACTCAGGTGCGCGTGCACGCAACAGCACGCGCCCTGATGTGCGTCTCTCTTTTACCCGGGCTGAGCGTATCGGCCACCGCGCACGGCCGATACTCGCGCACACCTTAGCTGGCCTCGCTCGTAGGTTTGCCGCCGGACGATCGACATCCGACGGACTCGCTCGCTCGATCAGCTACTAGCCTGGCCAGGACTTACCGCTTGCTGTCCCGGATGGTTGTGCCGTCCTCTGGCAGTCCTTCTCTCTCTCTCTCTCTCTCTCTCTCTCTCTCGTGCCTTCGCTAGGACGGCTCTCCGGTGGCTCGCTTCTCTTCTTCGCCGAATTCTCTTGCACTTCTGATTTGCCGCTGTACGTAATCTCCGTGCACCACGTCCTTACACGACTCTCTCTCTCTAACTCGCACTCACTCGACCGTAAGTTGTCTCTTTCGCTCGCTCTCTCTATCACTGCGCGCGGCAAAGAGGTTGTCGAAAAACTAATTAGAAAAGCTCTCCTGCGAGCACGCATCAGCAGCCGCGGCCCCCGCTGAGGTTACATTTTATATAACATGATCAGTAACATGATTGATATTGTACCAATATTGTACCAATATTAGTTTTTCACATTCGTATTTTAATGCATTTGATTTATTTGAAAAAAATATTATTAAATACATAATATGTAATAACTATAATAACTAAATATATATATACATATTTTTAAAATTTTTAACATGCAATTTTTTATTATTATATCACAAGATAGGAATAAACCGTATGCATAGTAAAACTATTAAAAACTATATTAATAAAGTACTAGCTATAGCATAAACTATCGGGTAGAAGACGGACGGACCGATATTATGATATACGGATATTTTTTAACGCATTTCTTGACCCTTTATTTACCCTTTTTTTAACCCCTTTTTAAACCCTTTTTAAACCCTTTTTAAAACCTCTTTTTAAACCCTCTTTTGAAACTCTTTTTAACATTTCTTTAAACCCTTTTTGAACCCTTTTTAACCCTTTTTAAAACCCGTTCTAACCTTATTTTAACCCCATTTGATCCTTTTCTAACCCTTTACGTAAGGTATAACTGTATATTTTCTGTTTAATTTCCAAGGTGTCAGATCCGTGAAACGTGATTTTAGGCAATTACGTTACTTTAGCTTAAAATCGCTGTAAAACCGTTTCTATAATACTTAGAAGACTTTAAATTACAGATGTTTTAGTCTACTTTAATAATCTACATTTTCACTAAATTCTGAAAAGAAACAAGCTCAAAGTGTGAAAAAATCTTGTTTTTAGGGCGAACCTCAACTTAAACTTATTGTAACTTCGGTTCTATAGCACCTACAAACTTCTTTAAAAAATCAAATTAAAGACTGTTTACTCTACTATATTATTCTGTAATAAATTTTTGTCGTAATTTCCTTTATGCTAATGTTATTGGAGAAATAAGCTAAAAATGTGAAGAAATCATGGTTTCGGTGTGTTTTGTAGAGAATGAAAGGATTGGATCGTGGACTGTAGAGGTTCTTAATTAACCAAACTTCCGTGTGGAGAAAAAAGTAATTTATTCGGTGTATCATCGTGCCTCGTGGCGTACACGTGTGCTGCTGCTCTCTCTGCCGTCGCGTGATGAACTGACTTCGGCCGGAACTGCGTGGTGTCGTCGGCGTGCCTTGGTAGGAGAGGGGGCGGTAGAGAGACGCGTGGCGAGAGACGACTGGCGCGACTCACTCGCGCATGTAGATGGCCAGAGGAGAGGGAACTACTCTCGGCCTCGTATGCCGTTGATGGATCGCGAACATTCCGCCCACCTTCGTCAGAATAGCGAACGTACCTTATTCCTTTGGTAGGAGGCGAACAAGCTTGGCAATGGGTCGTCGAAGCGTTGTGGTGGCCGTGCGAATGTCGACCACACGGACGTGGCCATCACTCCCTGGGTGGATGGCTGTGATTCTTACAGTAGGCCACTTGGATGGTGGCGTTAGCTCGTTGCGAACAAGTACGAGCTCGCCCATGGTCACTGGTGGTTGCGGCTGTCTCCACTTCATGCGGGATTGAAGAGACGTCAGATACTCGCTGTACCACCTGGTCCAGAAGTGTTGTGTCAGCTGACTGATCAAGAGCCAATGCTTTCTTGGAAAAACATTGAAGCTGGTGGGATCTTCTTCCGGAACTATAAATGAAGATCGATGTATGAGAAAATGAGAAGGTGAAACGAATTCAAGGTCAGAAGGATCATCGGTGAGAGCAGTTAATGGTCTGGAGTTAAGGAAAGCCTCAATTCTGCACATAAGAGTCGCAAGCTCCGAAAATGTGAGAACTTGATCTTTAATGACTCGGCGCATATGATGTTTTGCCGATTTTACTGCGGCTTCCCAAATGCCCCCAAAATGAGGCGCACTGGGACGATTGAAGATCCACGAAGTTCCTTCTGGAGCGAGAGATTTAACAATTGGCGAGAAGAAAGAAGAAGAAGCGACGATCATTTGTTTTAATTGAGCATCTGCACCTACAAAGTTGGTTCCTTGGTCCGAATATAATTTTTTACAATGACCTCTACGAGCAGTGAACCAATGAAATGCAGCGATGAACGCTTCACTAGAATAATCCTCGACAACCCTTCATATAACCCAACCCAATCCTTCATTGTACCCTTTCCTCGAGTTTTAGTGAGACGAAGATGAATAGGGCCGGCATAATCGATACCTGAGCATTTAAAGGGTGACGAGTGTCGGACGCGAGACTTGGATTACTCGCCCATTAATTGGGAGGGCACTCGCGCAGCATAGCGAGAGCAAGTAATACATGCTCTGATGACTTTTTTGACAGCGGATCATCCTTTCACTATCTAATACTGTCGTCTTAGAGTAGCAAGTGTTAATTGAACTCCACCATGGAGAGTACGCTGATGACCATCCTCAATTAATAGAGTAGTAAAGTGACAATCAGTAGGTAAAATAAATGGATGCTTGGAATCTTCCTCAAGAAGAGAGTAAGAAAGTCGACCGCCCACCCTGAGCAAGTGATTTTGTATCATGGGGTTTAAAGGTGAAAGAGTGCTTTTGGTCGAAAGTTTACCTTTTCTTCGTAACTGCTGGAGTTCAAGTTTAAAGTAAACCGTTTGAACAAGAAATATCAGACAAAGTCTGGTGTTCTCAATCTCACTAGTACTTATCTCCTTAGAATCCGGAGTGTGATGGCATAGTAGGGATTGAAGAACAGTACGAAACCTAACAACCGAACTTGCAGTCACTTCCAATTTAGTTGGCGCGCAGATTCTGAATATAAATCTAAAGCAATACGATGCCATGCGATATAATTTGCTTAAGGAAGAATATCTCTTAATAAGACTTCAAATTTCTGGAGTATTCTCGACAGAGTTTGACATGTGTTGGCTAGCGACTGGAGTATGACTAGGTTGTAGAGTGAGACAATTTACGTTGAAATTGAGCTCGTCATGAGACCTCGACCAAGGTTCATGAGTATCTGAGAGCCAGATGGCGCCTTGCCACCATAGGCGATGTGAAGCTAGTTTTGACGGCTCAATTCCTCGAGAAATGACATCGGCGGGGTTGTCAGCAGAGTGCACATGATGCCAATATGCGTCCAGTAATAGTGTCAAATTCGGAGCACCTGTTTGCTACAAAAACACCCCATCTTGAAGGATGATCTTTCAACCAAAAGAGTACGTCGGCAGTCAGACCATATATGGATACTTTCAATTTTAATTGGAAATGATTCGATGAACGTGTGAGTTAATCGAGCAAGTAACAACGCAGTGCAAAGCTCTAAGCGAGGTATGCTTAACGTCTTAAGTGGAGAAACTCGCATTTTAGCCACTCGAAGAGTGACAATCACTTCTTGTGTTCGGATTAAGTGCAGGTAGACTACTGCACCATACGCAAATTTAGACGCGTCTGCGAATCCGTGGATTTCAAGAAATTCACATTGTGGTGTGTATCCGCTCCAGCGAGGCATTTTAATTAGAGTGATAGAATGAAGATCTTGCATCCAAGTCTGCCAACGATTGGAGATGTCGAGAGGAAGTTCCTCATTCCAACTAACCTTTAGAATCCATAAAGATTGCATAATTATCTTAGCGGTAATCATGATAGGGGCTAGCCACCCCATCGGGTCGAAGACGCGAGCAATTCTAGAGAGAACCGAACGTTTGGTAGCGATGAAATCGACGACAGCATCTTCGATATGAAAACTAAAGTAGTCAGTGTTAGGTTGCCAATCTATACCTAAAATTGGTACAGATGTTTCTGAGGCGAATAATGAAATAGAGTCAGCAGCTAACATATTCAAGGGTAAAGAAGAAAGTGCTTTAACATTATTCGAAGTCCACTTTTGGAGATTAAGACGACCTTGTTTAAAGAGTTGAATTAACTCATCTTGTTTAAGCAACGCTTCCTCTAACGAATGTGCACCTGAAAGCACATTATCCGAATACATTTCTGATCGAACAGCTTGAGCTGCGATCGGGTAAGTTTTGACATAGTCTTCGGCTAACTTCAGAATAGTGCGTATGACTAAAAAAGGCGAACAAGCCAAGCCATATGTCACTGTAGTCAATTGATAAGTTTGAATGGGTTCACTCTTGTCAAAACGCCATAAAATCGACTGAAAAGGCTGATCACATTGTTCGACACCGATTTGTCTGAACATTTTCTCCACGTCAGCTGATAGAGCGATCTTATACCTACGCCAGGCACAGATCAAAGCGACGGGATTCTGAAGAAGGTTGGGCCCAACGTGTAGAAGATCGTTGACACTTGATTTGGTTTTACTAGAACCATTAAACACAGTACGCAATTTGGTTGTAGTACTTGTTTCCTTCCACACACCGTGATGTGGTAAGAAGGATTGAGAAGTATTAGATGAGATAGAATTCGGGTTGAGTGACATATGACCTAAGTCAATGTACTCTTTTATGAAATCAATGTAAGCTAATTTCAATTTTTCGTCCTTAGCGAAGTTAATCGAGACGATTGAGTGCATGTAATGCAGCAGAATGAGAGCTCTCGAGATGAGCAGACATTAACTGGTCTCGACTTTTCCAGGGTAGACTTACTATATATTGCCCTGTTTCATCTTGACGAGTGGTTTTCTGATAAAAAATCCTCGCATGCTTGTTCGTCAGGCGAGTAAGATTTTTTATTGATAGATGTTTCCTCCGCCTTCGAAAAATCTTGTACGAGCTCCAATAGTTTGGCTTCATGCTCGCAGCTGTTCGAACAATGAAGAGATATTGATTCTAGCCCTATTTCTGAAGTTGAAGCTCTGCCTAACCGCTGGCACCGAGAAGAATATCGATACGTGAAGGTTCGAGATACGCGGGGTCTGCTAGTTGCAGTCTTGCTAAGTATTCGAAATTTGAGATACCACCTACGACGGGGGGACCTCCAATGAGAAAATCGAATTGAAATGCGGTTGTATAGTAAGACGAGCTACTTTAGAAGATACAGCGGCTGTCTTTTCACCTATACCTTGAATGTGCGCATGACTGGTTCTATAATCTAGTGAGAGCAAGTTATACAAAGCTTGTGTAGCAAGTGAGATTTGAGATCCGGAGTCAAAATGCATCAACTAGAATTTTGGTTCCGTTAGGACCAAGGGCGTGAACCCTAGCGGTAGCTAAAAGTACTCCTGTACATTTAGTACTTTCTCCACTATTGAGGGAGACTGTTTGAAGAGCAGATTGATCGTCTTTAGAAATGACGAAGTTGCCACAGTTTTGGCTAGAGGTGCTGGTCGCTGAGTCAACTTGATCAGTCTGCAACGAACTGACTGCTTGATTGTGCTCAGAGTGCACCATAGTGTGATGCTTAGCTTTGCAGAGAAAGCACCGATGCCCTAAACTATTGAAACAAAGGCTTGAAGATTTAATTAATTACTTTCGTTCAGGAACCGTTTTATTGATAAATCGTTCACATCGATTTGTAAAATGAAATTGATTACAAAATGAACATATCTTTTTTGTGGGGTTCGTTGAAGAGATTTGATGAGAACAAACCGACTGAGCATTGTCATGCTCTGATTTTCGCGATTTTGAATTAGGCGACTGTGCTTTAGGATTATTATTTGCGGACGTTTTAGTACCAGCTTCGATGGCCTCTAGAGTGAAGGTTTGACTGCGAAGAAAGGATTTAAGTTGTTCCATAGTGGGTGAATCAACACTGTCACCAAGATGTTTTTCCCATTCTTTACGAGTATTCAAATTGAGCTACTTTAGTGTGAAATGTACTATTAAATCACTTCCTAACGAATCCGCTCTGTTAAGGGAAGTTTGTCTTCATGGGTTTGACTGAAAAGATTTCAGGGATGTGCGAGCTAACAATACGACGCTGATTTTCGTAATATTCGATTAAGGTTGTCCAAGATCGATCATAGTTATCATTCGAAATGGGAAGAGATTTAATTTTCTCTAGTGCTTCACCTGTAAGGTTAGTGCGAAGAATATGGAACTTCATAACAGGCGATAAGTCCTCGCGTCGATGAATGACAACGCGAAAAAACATTCCTAAAATTCTCCCAATCTGAAAATTCACCGGAGAATTTTGGCAAATCTACTTTTGGCGAAGACTGAAACGGGACTTGCGTTCCCACGTTGAATCGGCTGTTGTTCAGCAGCGTTGTAGTGAAGAACTTGAAGTGAAGTTACTGCAGGCGTTGTAATCGCAGCTATCTCCGCAACGTAGTCAGCTGCTGAAGCAGGAATGCATCCAGTTGCTGGTCAGCAGCCGAAGTTGCAGTCCAAAGTTGTATCTGCAAGCAGGAGTAAACTGCAAGGTCATGTAATATAAATATTTGCAACTTTAAGTGTTTGCACCCAAATTCAAACTCAACAGTGATATAATTCCCAAGTTCATTTACAGTTAGTCCAAGTTCAGAATAAACAAACCCAAGTTCATCAAGTTCAAGAAAAGAAAACCCAACCCAACCCAAGTTCAAACTAAGAAAGGCGAAGTTCAAACTAAATAAAGCCAAGTTCACCAAGTTCAAGTAAAGAAACCCAAGTTCAAACTAAATAAAGCCAAGTTCACCAAGTTCAAGTAAAGAAAACCCAAGTTCAAACTAAATAAATTCAAACTAAATTGGAGTGATACGTGTGTTCACTAAATGGGCCACTGTATCCTTTGCTTCCTGGGGTCGTCCGTGGAAGAATCGGTGTAGACCCCGTAGCTCGCGCTCCACGTGGGTACTCCTGACTTGACTAGTGTGAGCTCCATTGCGTGCTGGCTGCACGGGGGTACTCCTTGTCTTGACTCAGGTGGACCCCGTAACGTGTACGCCGCACGCGGGTGATCCGTGAATTGATTGGTGTGAGCCCCGTTGCGTGTAGGTTCCACGTGGGTGCTCCGGTGATTGCCTGATGTGAACCCCGTACGTGTACAATGCACGCTGGTTGTCCGTGTCTTGCTGTTTGCCGGTCACCGTACCAACGCGGTGACTCGAGAGCTGGCTTTACAGCGCACACTCTTGGCCACAAGACAAAATGGCTGTCGGTCAACGTATGAACACGATGACTCTTGAGCGTGTTAGCAGCGCACGCTTTGAAATGATTTACCACTTGTTGCTTTTGGCTGCGACAAGATGGCTGCCGATCACTGTACGAGCGCAGTGATTCTAGAGCTGGCTTTACAGCGCACGCTCTTGGCGACGTCTTGGAGTCGTTATATGCACATTTCAAGGCGTTTCAGAAATGGGGAGAATAGCAATTGAATGTGCTATTTCCCCTAGGAAGCCTTAAAATGGTGGCTTCCGAGTACACGCGACGGCGAGTTAATGATAGAGAGAGACAGCAACGTACGCGCGAAGTCGGCATGCGGGCACATGCGACTTATACGGCACTCACGACCACGAACACCTTAGATGCGTACCTGAAAGTATGAATGTCTATCTCTACGCCACTCGAGAGTGGACGCAGAAGATAGTAAAACTTTTCTTCAGCGATGTGGCCATGGCGTTGAAGTCCTCCCACGATCCGACTCGAAGGACCTGTTTTGGAAGGACTTGTTTTGGACCTGTTTTGGAGGAACTCGAAGGATTTGTTTTGTAGAGAATGAAAGGATTGGATCGTGGACTGTAGAGGTTCTTAATTAACCAAACTTTCGCGTGGAGAAAAAAGTAATTTATTCGGTGTGCCGTCGTGCCTCGTGGCGTACACATGTGCTGCTGTTCTCTCTGCCGTCGCGTGATGAACTGACTTCGGCCGGAACTGCGTGGTGTCGTCGGCGTGCCTTGGTAGGAGAGGGGGCGGTAGAGAGACGCGTGGCGAGAGACGACTGGCGCGACTCACTCGCGCATGTAGATGGCCAGAGGAGAGGGAACCACTCTCGGCCTCGTATGCCGTTGATGGATCGCGAACACGGTGGGATTTTTTAAGGATTTACCGTGTAGGAAGATTTTTGTCACTATTTTTTCGTGAAAGTACGTCCCAAGATCTTTAAAATCCTCCCCTCATGTTGGTAGCCCTATTCTAGATGTGTTACACACTTTTATCCAACTTTAGGTCGATTCAGACTATAGTGCGCCGTCGATACCTATTTTTAAGTGTATTTTTTTGTGCCGCGTAATGATTGTATATACTTAAAGAAAATATTTAAATTTTGGCAAGATATTAGTATTCTATCTTTGGTTGAACTTCTTATCACCATTAGTATGAGAAAAAGTTGCTTTTTTTATTTCAATATAGTGATCAAATCTGTGGTTTAATTTCTTAAGTTTTCGCTTCAAACGAGGTTCGAACATTTTCGTTTTTTTTTTGCAACACGAAGTGCAGAAGTAAACTGAAGCGTATGATTTCTTAACATTTTTAAATTCTTTTGAATATTAGATACATCACCAGCAGTGACTTGTTGTTCTATTGATTTAAGAGGACATAAATACAAATTTAGTGGTTTTCCGTGTGTTTGGGATAACGATATTTTGTCCACACTATCTATATTATCATTCGAATTTGTGGTAATGATACTCTTGAGATCAGTTTACTTGCTAAATGCTCTTTGGAAGTAGCAGAAATTTTTTCTCCTGTGAGCTGTTTTAAATTTTTATTACGCGTTGAGGTTCGACAGCGATGTGGTTTACCTTTACTGATTGATGAAAAACATTTGGAACACAATTCGTAGAAGACTTTCTTTTCTTGTGATAACCTAAACCATTTCGTTGAGCCAACTGGTATAAAGTACAGTTACAAACACTATCACTCTTCAGCCTCGTTTTTATCTCTAGAAAACTAAACTAATCATTTCCTGGTAATGAAACCTTTGTATCATTGTTATTACTTTTTACCGATCGATCTACATTGTAACATCATAATTGATGTTACAATAGGAAATTTAGATGTTATTCTTTTTTTTCAATAAAATTTGCACACTTGACCTAAAACTGCCAAGCAGAAACACCTAAAAGCGTGGGAGCCTAGATTGAAGAGGAGGCTCTAGGCAGTCTGTACATAATTAACACTGAAAAATTTATCTTCGCACACACAAGATGATCTGCAGCAGGGACAGGACGTCGCAGCTATGAATGATCCAGCGTGAAAGAGGCTAGAAGGCTCCTCTCGATGCTCTGACCTTGTAGTCGCAGTAAGCTGGCAGATACAGACCCTGGAAAACTCACTGGTAAAATAGAAATATGAAGTTGAACCCTGGAACGATAACAGGTCACAGCACTACCTAGATGGAAGACGCCCTGATAAAAAGAGAATACGATGAAAATCATGGTAGTACAGCTATGCCTGAAAGAAGAAAGTAGTTAGAATACGACACAGGGAAAAGAAAGTTGAAATAGTACGTACCTTCTGACTTGAAGGAGAGGCGAGCTGGACTTAAAGTTTTGACAGAAGCAACGAACAGTGTGGCCAGTAAACAAATATATATATATAGTAATTAAAACCCGTGTTAATGTGGCGATTAATCGACACAACCTGGCTACACTGGCAACGAGTCTACCAGGACCAAGAGGATAAATCTTAAGAAGACATCCAGATAAACAGCTACCGCTGGGCAGGAATTATAATAACCACATCTTGTGAAAACAGCCAGCCATCTTAAGAAATTAACTGGTGAAAGGGCGCTCAAAGAGACAGTCCACTTATGTCTCCTTCACTGAGGTAGTGGGAAAGCTGGTAAAATATACACAATTTGGCAGCGTCCGCAACAGTGTAAGGCTACCCCCAGTGCACCTCTAATAATCTCCTTATGCCCGCAATGCAATGACAAAAAAATATATGAAAAACCGGCATGCAAAGTGAGATGGCGAATGCACTGATCTCACCTGTTTACATGGGTCAACATAACCTCGCAGCCGGCTCGCTCACCTAGAAGTTGCAGCGCAGAAAATTCAGCACCATCGTCGAAAAGGACACTCGGATCAGCACCGGATGGCTTCTCCAGCAGCAGAGCATCACCAGCACCTCGTCGAATATCACACTTCACATGCAGGGATAACAACAAGTGTGAGCAGTAGAGCGCCGGTCGATGTCGCGACGATGGCACGGTGAAACATGTAGAGCGAGAGAGAGAGCCGACAAGGTACAAGGGAGTGAAAGGGGGCGCCTAGGGTGCGCTGTCGCCGGAATGTCTGCGAGTGATTGCGCACGAAAAGCGCTCACTCACTCTAGTCTGGGATTGCTTAGTGAATAGAGCAAAGATAAATTATAGTACTAGTTTTTTTTGAAAAGTTGAAATTGAAGTCAAAGATCAACGGAACACATAAATTGAATAAAGGGTTAAAGTGTTAATTTTAAATTCAGAATTCTGTTGACTTATATCACTCGCCCTTCTCCATATTGTATCCCTCGAATTCCCCCTTTCCCCCAGTAATTGACCCAAGGTCATGGTCAAGGTCACTATCAGTTTTTCCCTTCAAACCCTACAACTTCTGTATTGAAAACCCGTATGCGTAATTATGGGAATGTTTGGATGCGTTGATTGATTTTGATTTTAAACATGCCCATGACCATGACCATGGCCTTGACCCAAGGACATATCTAAACGTAAAATTTTCCGCTCTTTCCATTTCCGAGGTCAAAAATACCCCTATTTTTGACAAAATCGATTTGACCTTCAAATGACCTTGATCATTGACCTCAAGGTCATAACCAAGGTCACGATCAGTTTTCCCCTCCAAACCCTACAACTTTTGTATTTAACCATTTGTCTCGTATGTCTAATTATGGGAATGTTTTGATGCGTTGACTGATTTTGATTTTAAACATGACCGTGACCACGACCTTGACTCAAGGACATATTGGAACGTAAAATTTTCCGCTCTTTCCATTTACGACGTGAAAAATGGGGGTTCTCATTTGAAAAAATCGATTTGACCTTCAAATGGCCTTGATCATTGACCTCAAGGTCATAACCAAGGTCATCATCAGTTGGGCCCCTCTGAACCCTACAATTTTTGTACTAAAAGTTTTTTTCCATCTCCCTTAGTTTTTTATTGGTGGTTTTAAATTGGGACACCCGCTATTTATCTTGAACGATACCTTTGAGGCTTCTATTCAGAACCATACCGATACTTCGAGGCTTTTTCGGCACTTTGATGAGCCTCTTCAAAGTTCTGTAGCTGCGAAACGGTTCTTTTGAGGATTTATATTAGTACCTTCTACCCAGACAGGGAGTTTATTTCTTTAGTCAAGCATACTAAACTCTGGCGAAAGAAACTCTACATCCTTAAAGTTCTGGTTATCGACAATGTGACGTTAAAAGAACTGATCACATCACTCCTTACTTTGCCTCTCTGGAATGGTTAAAAATAAATACAAAATGGAAATACTTTATGACCACGCTCATTTACAAGATTCTAAATACTAATAAGCCCGGATACCTTGCGGAACAACTCACTCTCCGGTCAAACATTGCAACCAGAACTCTCAGAATGGATCCCTTAATTATCGATGTGCTTTTCTGTAAGTTGAACTTTAGGAAGGATACCTTTGTTGCGGAAGGCCCCAGAATTTGGCATTTGCTTCCTCTTGAAATAAGAATAGCATCCAATCTTCGAGCATTTAAAAATCTAGTTTACCAGCATCTATTACTCGTAGAAGATAATATCTGACTAGATATTACCATAAAAGTGATATCAAGAACAAATCTCGTCTAAGGTGTTTCCCATGGTTTTTCCTTAGACCGCAATAGGGCGAATGCCGAGATTTTCACAGACGAGCAGCC